>JAPERC010000151.1:0-193939 GCA_030411455.1 Arthroderma sp. MBC 290
GTGTTAAAAATATATGATTGAAAAGAATCACTTTTGGTATAAAACAGTGATTCGCGGAAACTTTTAATGAGGCACTGTATAAGTTAAATGCAGCACTAAAAGTGGCAGAACCTACGGTTGAGGGAATATGCACACCTGTGTGCGTCCAGTGGAAGCTGTGGTGAACTATGTTAGTCATGTACTCAGATATCATGTGACCTTTACTTGGCACCGTACACTTCGCCAGGTGAAAAACCCTCCCAATTAATTAATTACCGCCTGGTCAAACTAGGCTTATTGTCTCTCCTCATTTGTACCTTGTTCATATTGATAGAGCTCGAATAGCCACCTCTATAGGCTGGCACATTGATTTCACTATATATCAATGCCATAGCTTCTTTCTTCCCCAAGACTGGGCCGAAAGGAATACATCAAATGGAGAGTGAGTAACAGTCTCGTCGTGCCGCCCCATTCATCTGTTTCCGCCCTCAGCATCCCATATCTCCGCATATTTTGAACTATCATTCGATTATCATGACCGCACTTCATGTGCCCAGTGTCAGATTGTCTTATGCACGATGGCCCTGTAAGCCATAAATTTATCTCCCTCTTTCGATCGGACCTTCGCTATCACTTGTTTGGTTCTAGCAGTGTAGTTGGCGCTAGAAATTTGGTTGTATCTAGTTCCTGCATATCTCTTTTATATACTTTCTGGCCTCAGTGTGTGCCCTGTTAACCTTAGTTTTTTTCTTCATTAGGAGTTGGCATAGTATCGTGTGCAAATATAGCTGTTCCAATGTCCAACGGGCATTCCGCTTCCAATCTTGCTGCCAGCGTTGTAGGACACCCTTCCACCGACACAGAGGGTGAAGATGGAGTTCTGGGTCCAACTATCCAGGGAGTGCATCCGCCTGGTGGATTTGATACATCTGAAATGGAGGAAGCCACAAGGAATACCAGCGTCGAAAATACGTCCGGCTTAGTTACAGAGGGTGAAGAGTCGACAGCAGAATCACTACCTGCTCCCAACGACCCGAGTATGGATACTGACGGAGATTCCGAAGTCGATGATACGTCTTTAGCGGGTTCAATAGCCTCGCCCCCAACAAACTTGATCCATGGATCTAAAAGAGGCATGAAGCGAAAATCCCCGATCACTGAGGATGAATATATTCAAAGTAACCCGGCACTTTATGGCTTGCGGCGTAGCGGCCGTGCTCGCCTAGCAAGACAGGCGGCTCGCAATACTTCTGATTCTGATTCCGAATCCGAATCCGAGGCCGTTGAGCCTGCCCCAAAACGCAGACGTCCTACCCAATCTTTAAACAGCCCTCCCCTGCGAGTTATTGATTCGGACACCGATTCATCGTCGGACCTTTACGAAGCCCCCCGTCGGTTGCGCACGGAACGGAGCCACAGAACTGTACGTTCTTCCACTAATGCATCGACCCCAGTACGCGGTGAAATCCGATTTTCGACTCGACGAGCCAACAAAGTGTGTAATTATAATGAAGATAGCGATGACCAGTTTTTCGAAGATGAGGTGGAGAATGTCACCCCCATTGAGTGGGTAAGCACTATAGATGACTCGGCTCCTGCTATAGATAAAATTCTTTATCATCGTTTCATGGAAGGCGTTGACCTTGAGAAGCCTGACCTTGGTCGCAACGATTGTGAATTCTATATAAAATGGCAGGGCCAGTCTCACTACCATGCAACGTGGGAAACAGCACAGTCTCTTGCAGGATGTAAAGGCGAACGGCGCCTTGATAATTACGTTCGGAAAGAAGTTGCCCGAGAAATATTTTTCATGCGTGATCCCGACGTGATACCTGAAGAGAGCGAAAAATGGAACCTTGATAGGGAGCGATATTTAGAGAAAATCGAAGATTTTAAACAGGTGGAACGAATTATAGGGTCGCGTGAAGTCGACGGCAGTGCTGAATATTTTGTGAAATGGAGACGCCTTCAGTATGATTGCTGCACCTGGGAGGACGCGGCTCTCGCTAGTAAAATTGCGCAGCCGGAAATCGACCGATATTTGAATCGTCGCTCCCACCCACCTATTTCCAATAAGACAGAATCTGTGATATCAACGCGATCCAAGTTCGAGCCCATACACGGAAATCCTGATTTTATCGAGAACGGCCAACTGAAAGAGTTTCAAGTGAAAGGCGTCAATTTTCTTGCCTACAACTGGGTTCGCGGGCGAAATGTGGTTCTTGCAGACGAGATGGGGCTAGGAAAAACGGTTCAGACGGTAGCCTTCATAAATTGGTTGCGACTTATAAGGCAGCAGCAGGGTCCATTCATCGTTATTGTCCCGCTTAGCACTATGCCATCTTGGAGCGAAACCTTTGACCACTGGACTCCGGATGTCAACTACGTGGTTTACAATGGCCCAGAATCCGCCCGCAGAATAATAAAAGACTACGAACTCTTGATGGATGGAAACATCAAGCGTCCAAAATTCCACGTCCTTCTTACTACCTACGAATATGCACTGCAGGACGCTGGTTTCCTTAGCCAAATCAGATGGCAGTTTATGGCGGTGGACGAAGCACATCGCCTCAAGAATCGGGAATCGCAATTATACGCGAAATTAGTTGAGTTCAAGGCTGCTTGTCGCTTGCTAATTACCGGAACCCCGGTGCAAAATAACCTAGGGGAATTATCTGCGCTATTGGATTTTCTTAACCCTGGGCTGATAGAGATAGACGAGAACATGGATTTGAATTCGGAAGCGGCGAGTAGAAAACTGGCTGAATTAACACAATCCATTCAACCTTTTATGCTCCGCCGTACGAAGAATAAAGTCGAGAGCGAACTTCCACCCAAATCCGAAAAGATTATACGAGTTGAGTTGTCAGATATTCAGCTTGAGTTATACAAGAATATTTTGACCAAAAACTATGATGCCCTAAACCATGGTGGTGATGGTCCGAAACCGTCGTTACTTAATATCATGACCGAACTTAAAAAAGCCAGCAACCATCCATTCATGTTCTGGAATACTGAGAACCAGGTTTTGAAAGGCAGCAACCGACGAGAAGATATCTTAAAGGCTCTTGTCACTAGTAGCGGAAAGATGATGGTCCTTGATCAGCTACTGACAAAATTGAAAAATGATGGCCACCGTGTTCTGATTTTCAGCCAAATGGTTCGGATGTTGAATATACTGGCGGATTATATGGATGCACGCGGGTTTTCTTATCAGCGCTTGGACGGGACCATTGCGGCTGGCCCTAGACGCCTGGCGATTGAACACTATAATGCTCCTGATAGCAGTGATTTTGCTTTCCTTCTCTCAACTCGTGCTGGTGGCCTTGGTATCAACCTCATGACGGCGGATACCGTTGTTTTGTTTGACTCGGATTGGAATCCCCAAGCTGATCTCCAAGCGATGGCACGAGCCCATCGAATCGGACAAACCAGGCCAGTAAGCGTTTATCGCCTTGTAGCGAAGGATACCGTTGAGGAAGAAGTATTAGAACGGGCTAGGAACAAATTACTTCTCGAATTCATTACCATCCAGAGGGGAGTCACTGACAACGAAGCGACCGAGCTTAAACATAAAATGGTTCGTGCTGGCCATCACCTGGGCGAACCGACTTCATTCAACGACATATCTCGAATTCTTAAACAGCGGGGACAGCGCATGTTTGAACAATCTGGAAACCAGAAGAAGTTGGAAGAACTTGACATTGACACTGTTCTTGCCAATGCTGAAGAGCATACAACTGTTGAACAAGAAGCAATGGAGGTCAATGGAGGAATGGACTTCCTCAATGACTGCCAGTATGTAGACGTGAAGTTTGACGATCTCTCGTGGGATGATATAATTCCCAAGGAATATTTCGACAAGGTTAAGTCGGAAGAGCAACAAAAATTAGAGGAACGGCAACAGATAGACCCGAAGCACCAATCGATTGGCGTCGAGCAGGGCCATCTGGGCGTCGCCAGCGACGCATTTGACGAGCGTGAAGAACGCAAGGCGAAACGGCGAGCTCGTAAACAAGTGAGCCTCGACTCAGGCAGTCTATCAGACGAAGCTTCGACCTCTGACCCCCATCGACCCCTTAGCGAGAAGGAATATCGACACCTCATACGCGCTTATTTGCGATATGGTGATATCGATGAACGGGAAACTGACTTGATTAACGAGGCGCGGCTTGTTGGTCGGGATATCAATGTGGTAAAAGACGCCCTACAAGAAGTCATCGATAAAGCCAGAATCCTCGAGCAGGACGAAAGCGAGAAAATACGCGCACTCGAACGAGAAGGCAAGAGCTTCACAAAGAAAGAGCGTAAAGCTGTCCTTTTCGACCATCGCGGTGTGAAGCGATTGAATGCGGAAACTATTGTGGGAAGGGCCGACGAAATGCGTATTCTTCGAGCCGTAACGTTGGGCTCTGGCGACCCCAAAAATTTTCGAATTCCTGAAGCCACAAAGTCAGCAGATTACTCCTGTCCGTGGGGAGCTCGTGAGGATGGGATGCTTTGTGTAGGCATTGCTCGGCATGGATACGGAGCATGGGCTCAGATACGCGACGATCCTGAGCTTGGCCTTACAGATAAGCTTTTCTTGGAGGAGCACAGGATAGACAGGAGAAACCAACGCATCAATGGGAAGGGCGAAGGCTCTAAATCCCCAGGTGCTGTTCATTTAGTACGGCGTGCAGATTATCTTTTATCTGTACTAAAAGTTAAAGTCAGTAACAGTGCTAGTGCTGAAGCGAAAAAAGCGCTGGAAAATCATCATCGAAATAACAAAAAGGCCACCATGTCTGTGCATCGCCGGCATAGTGCCAGTGTTTCGGCCTCACCATCGCCGTCAGTTTCCCGCAAAGCTAGAGAGGCTAGCAAGGTGAAGCGTCGTCTTCAAAATTATAGCGGCCGGAATAGCCTCGATGGCTCAAACACACCAGGAGTGGACGCACGCCGCTTCGGAGCTGATTTGGACAGACCCTCATCCGGACTGCGAGGGGAAAGTCCACCCGCGCGTCGCACCGATGACCGTGCAGGAGTTCCATTGAACGGGAGCGATAATATGCTCAAAATCATCTTCAAGCCGATTAGGGAACATTTAAGACGTGTTTCCCAGGTCACGAAGGAGAATATCCCGAGCAAAGCTGAACGAGCAGCAGAGCTGCGTCGCTTACTTCGAATGATGGGAGACTTCATCCGAAATACGATCGAAGGGGAAGAGGCACGAGCGTCTCTAGAGGAAAGATTGTGGTATGTTTTATCCTAGCCTCGTGTAGCCACCCCGGAGCACCCGTGAAGGCAATACTAACAAATGCCAGGGAGTATTGTGCTGCCTACTGGCCTAATAAAGGCACACCAGGAAATGCACTGCTCAACATGTATGGCCGCTTAATTGCAGCCGAAAAAGCGTCCTAGCCTGGAATAGACCCTGGCTGGCTGTTACGTATCTTAGAAGAAGCAATTACTATGCTTGGCCATCAAAATTTACGGCTACTTCATGGAACGACCTCTCCTTATATTTTCTGCAGGAGTTACTACTTGGAATTTAGCGGTTGGTCACAGTGATTCGGGCCGCGTGGTTGGTGTCTTGTCCGCATAGCGCCTATTTTAGCGATATCTTTGCATTGACAAAGGCGTTCATTGGCTTATAGCATCTGTATCGGGAGGTGGAGGGCCAGCTGGTTTTCATTTTCTAACATTTCGTTTATGATGAGAATAACGACGCTGAATCTGCCAACACTTCAGCACTTCGAGTTTTTGCTATGTTCTGAAAAAATAACACGCTTCTCTCATATAATTCGCAGCCCAGGTATATTTGTCCCTGGTCTTGACGAGGTTTACTTATTGATGATGTTTGGTGCCTTTTCGCCAGATGTGTGAGTGACGAACCTGAGTTTCTCAACATCGTCGGCGGAATTGATATCATTTAATAGGTGTGAAGTACGTTTGCAGGCTGCGTGTGCACATAGATACAAAGCAACTTTTATGCAATCCCAATTCCATTTGATTTTGCCCAATCCTAAAGTTGACGTAAATTTCCCTCCACTTTCCCTACTTCGGGGTCTCGAGTAGGCAATGGCTCAAAGGGATTTACTTCGTCGGGGTTAGGAGCTAATTTTAGACTAGCTGAAGTAGATGAGTGCTCTGGGCTTCCAACGACGCGCGTTACGAGTTCAGCCTTTGATTCTTGACGGCCTATAGCAGACTTGAAAGTCCGAAGCTCCGTGTGAATGACATTTTCAAAGATGGACTCTTTTACTTTCCATATCCGTTTCCTCTGCGGCTTGATTATTTTCCACTTCTCTTCTAAGGATTTGGATTCCTGCTTTGCCCAGTGTATCTGCCGACGGATCAATCGACAGAGCTGATCCAGGGGTAGGGAAAGTTCGTGGTCATCAAATCCTAGCTCCCCCTGAAACATAGGACTGTTATCGGCCACTCTATCGTCTATATCATCTGCCCTAGGCTCGAACATCCCATGTTGTTCACCAGTGCCAGGCTTGGGTGGCTGTAGTTTTAGTTTGATCCGAGGAAATTTCGCTAACATAGGCGGGGAGGTATTATTGGAGGCATTTTGTTTCCAAAGACAATCTGCAGCCCGTAGTATTTCTGTTTCATGAACAGTTCTCATATGTTTTGCGAGCGCGTCTGAGCGGGTAAAGCTACGGTCGCATTCTATAGAAATGTAAGTAGGCGCATTTGGAAAAGAATAAAGGACGTAAGGGATTTATTACCTGGCAATGAACAGTAAAATGGTTTCTCTTTGGTGTGGCTCCTCATATGAGCTCGAAGTGCGTATCCGCTCGCGTGCGACTGGCCTTTTCGGTTACAATCGCGCCATTCGCATAGGTACTTCTTCTGACGGGAGCCAATATGGTCCTCATGGATGTGTTTTACTAAAGCATCCATATTTCCAAGGTCATTGGCACTGCAGTCTTCCCATTGACAAACTGTGACTTGGTCCCGAGCTATTCCACTGTAGTCCTCTTCTGACCCAAGGAGAGCCAGGGCGGCTGGTGAGTTGGGTATCTCGCCGGAGCTGTCCGACGAAATCGACGCTGACGGGGAAACCGGCGGAGGATCCTCATGCATAGATGAGACGGGAGTATGGCGGTCCCAGGTTGAGATTCCGGTTCTGCGCCGCTTTGATGGCGGCACTTGGGTTGACGAGTTCGCTGGCGATTGGCCTTGGTCGTCGAATTCAGCAAATTCCTCAGATGCCAGAGATGAAAGCGGGGAGGCCGGTGAATCGGCCATTTTAGATGATAGGTAGGATTTGAAAATGGCTTTCAAGAATGCCTCGGAGCAGCTTCGAACAGTATTTATATGGCGGCAAAAGGTTGAACGCCGATGAAGATAGATGTCGTCTCTTACTCGATCACATGATCTACCTAGCTACTTCCAAGTTTGGGTTAACTAACTAAACCCCAGCTGGATTTTTCTTTTTGTGTTTGCCCACATACACTTCCACGAGGAAATGTGGAAAGGGGTATACATCAAATATGCCAATGGAGGTGGTTTGATATCGGTTAATGCTTGAAGACCTGTCTTTCTCTATGTAAGTCATGAGGTTCTTTAATGCTTGCTCTTACCGTTTTTGACCATGATGATTACAAGATGAATTCTGCAATGCCAACAGTTTTCAGCTTTCTTGAGCTGTGAAATTGAATGTCGACATAATTCTACACTTGATCTGAGTCTATTGATATATTGTTTAGAAAACTCCTGCTCTTTAATTGCTTGGTGCTAATGTTGTCTATATTCAGATCGAATTATCTCGTTGTGGAAGCACGGTCGGTTTTGGCCAACACATGCGTATCTACGTCTTCACCAAAGCTGGTAAACGATTTCCCTGGGTATTTGAGCTGAAACGAAGATAGATGAGCCTTGGAGATATAGCAGCAGGTGTGACCTTGGATTTTACCATATATAATGTTTTAAAAGAATTTCAAGAACCTTCCGTCATAGTAGGGACTCGCTTGAGAGTAGATAGCATCATTAATAAAGCAAATACAATTGTCATACTTCACTGTTCACCTATTTATGCTCTTTAACCCTCCCTATTATTGGGTTTTGGTTGTTTATAGGTAAATATTATTAATAAAGCAGATTTTGTGGCGGGCAGCTGGTTGTGGGTATTTCTTTGCACCTCTCCAAAAGGCATTGTTAATTTTTCCTACTCAGTTAACAAGCAACCCCCCTCCGTCCAAGCACCATGTCTGAAAAGCTGACCAGGTATGAAGTCGCTCTCTTCTGAATAGCTAAATCATTCCATTTTGCCATACTGATTTCTGTTTGCGACCAGAATTGCCATCGTCAATAGCGACAAGGTATGCCCCGCAGCCCATCTTGATTCGGCTTGAATCCTCGGAAATCAACCAAAAGGGTGGCTTGAGGTCTTGCTAATGACTATCCTATAACCTCATATCAGTGTAAACCAAAAGTAAGTTGCAAGCAATCTTTCAAGCGTGTGTATGTTGCAACATTGCTAATGGATTTTCGGTATTGTGTTAGAAATGTCGCCAGGAATGCAAAAAGTCTTGCCCTGTTGTGCGCACAGGAAAGCTTTGCATCGAAGTAACTCCCGAATCTAAGATTGCTTTCATATCTGAGCGACTATGCATTGGCTGTGGAATCTGTCCTAAAAAATGTCCCTTTGGCGCGATCCATATCATCAATCTACCGACGAACCTTGAGACCCAAGTAACGCATCGCTATTCCGCCAACAGTTTCAAACTTCATCGCCTTCCCATGCCCAGATTGGGACAGGTTTTGGGCTTAGTTGGAACCAACGGTATCGGCAAGAGCACCGCTCTTAAAGTCCTAAGCGGCAAGCTAAAACCGAATTTGGGACGATATGACGACCCTCCTGACTGGGAGGAGATTTTAAAATATTTCCGTGGCTCCGAACTACAAAGTATGCTTTTTTCCTACTGAGATTCGGGTTTGCTCTAACCGTTATTCAGATTATTTCACGAAGGTTTTGGAGGATAACCTAAAGGCTGTTGTAAAACCGCAATACGTTGATCAAATCCCAAGGGCTGTCAAAGGCCCAATAAAAGAAGTAGGCCCACTTATCGCGGCTCGGGCTCAGATGGATAACATGGAACACATCATGGATGTACTCGGTACGGATCTCATTACACCTTCCACATCTCGAATACTACTAACTAGAGCCTCCGTCTATAGAGTTAAATCAGGTTAAGGACCGTGAGATTGGTCTTCTTTCGGGTGGTGAGCTTCAGCGATTTGCCATAGGCTTGGTTTGCGTTCAGCAAGCGGATGTGTAAGAAAGCCCTACGTTGTACAAACGGATGCAAACTAACTCACATATTAGGTACATGTTCGACGAGCCGTCTTCTTATCTAGATGTAAAACAGCGCTTGAGTGCTGCGCGCACCATTCGTGAGCTTCTACGTCCTGATGACTACGTCATCGTCGTGGAGCATGATTTGTCCGTCTTGGATTATCTTTCCGACTTCATATGCGTACTCTACGGCCGCCCGGCGGTCTATGGCGTTGTGACTCTCCCGTCTTCGGTTCGAGAAGGAATCAATATTTTCCTGGACGGTCATATTCCCACGGAGAATCTTCGCTTTAGGGAGGAGTCCCTAACTTTCCGTATTGCGGAAGCTGGCGACGAGTTTATTATTGACAAGGGTCGCGCGTTTACTTACCCTAAAATGGAGAAGACCCTTGGGAACTTTCACCTGAGCGTTGAAGCCGGCCAGTTTACGGATTCAGAGATTATAGTTATGATGGGGGAAAACGGCACTGGAAAGACTACTTTCTGCAAGATGCTTGCTGGGGCGGAGAAGCCTGACGGTGGTAAATCCGTTCCCCAGATGAACATCAGCATGAAGCCGCAGAAAATCACACCAAAATTCCAAGGGACAGTCAGGCAGCTGTTTTTCAAACGAATCAAGGCGGCATTCCTATCCCCGCAGTTTCAGACTGACGTTTACAAGCCCCTCAAGCTTGACGATTTCATTGACCAGGAAGTGCAAAATCTTTCGGGTGGAGAGTTACAACGGGTTGCGATTGTTCTGGCTCTTGGTATACCTGCCGATATTTATGTAATCGATGAGCCGAGCGCATATCTGGACTCTGAACAACGTATTATCGCGGCAAGAGTGATTAAGCGCTTCATAATGCATACGAAAAAAACCGCTTTTATCGTTGAGCACGACTTTATCATGGCGACCTACCTCGCCGATCGCGTGATCGTCTTTGACGGCAAACCCTCTCTTGATGCAAGGGCAAACGCGCCTGAGTCACTTTTGACTGGATGCAACTCATTTTTGAAGAACCTGGACGTGACATTTCGACGTGATCCCAACACATTTCGACCAAGAATCAATAAGAATGAAAGCCAGCTTGACCAAGAACAGAAACTGAATGGAAACTACGTAAGTGCGATGCCTGTCAATGAGACCGATGTGTTTCTTAGTCCATATGATATCTTGAATATTGCACCAGTCCTCGAATTGTTAACATTTTCTGGCTTTTATAGTTTTTCCTCGAAAGTGAAACCTAGGTCGACCGATATTTCGAATAGCTGCTTTCATTGCGGTGTTACAGTGGTATCACAAAATACTTGCAATTAACCAACGCGATCGAGTTTTTAATTTGGTGCAGCCGTCCGCCGAAAAATGCTCCCACAGCAGGAGCTCGTTTTTTGGGAACTCATTTCAGAATATTTGCAGCCACTATTCCGGTTGTTGCGAACCTTACCACTGCATTTGTTCTTAGGCGGCTAGTTATCAAATTAAACGATCGATCCAAGGCAAATATTGCTCCGCGAAGGCACACACCGCTGGTTCAGTATTCGGGAGGGAAACGATTACCTACTGTAAAATCTTGCCTTCATGGCTTGATGCTTTACTCTACCCGCACATTGTATTTCCCGAACCATCAAATGTACCCCCTGGCTGTACTCTTTGAAAAATGAAAGACGCGAACAAGATAGCTCAACTGCTTTTATGAAAAAGTTTGATTTTGGCTTGTCTGTTAGAGCACACTTTAGAACTACTTAGTTGGTCAATAAAATGGTTAACCCATTGCAGCTCCAACCCGCCAATCCCCCTTCGTTCGAGGTAATCATGTACAACAGCGCCGCATGGAATGTATATCAATCCTCAGTCAAGGGGAGGGAGGAAGCGATAATGTCCGGTAGCTCCTTAACTTCCATGCATTCATTGGTAAACATATCGGTAAGCTTTATAGAGTCAAGAGTCAGACGCCCGGAGGAAAGCGGTAAGAAGCTTAGCCTCGTTGAATAACAAGTGCAGGGAAGAAGAGGCCTATCGAGGAGGTTAGCTTGACATATTTACCCTATATGATTCTCTGATTTTTCTCACCCCACAGTGATATCTGTGCTTAAACAAAGTAGCTCTGTTTCAGAAGCCGTTGCATCTTTGTGTTTTCCATATATGATATTATCATCCGCCACAGCGACCGCTACGTCCTCATCCACCCCAGGTACAAGCGAAGACAACGATGCCTTAGCAATATGCTTTTTAATGTTTGTACTTTTTAGCAAAGGAACGGCAGATAGCCCAAAGCGCCTGAGTTTCTCAGAGCGATTTGATACAAACACGTCCCAGTGGAAGACTCTCCCCACTTGAACGTTTTGCGGGCCGGAGAAGGATAATATAACTGCATGGGTTTTGGACGAATAAAAAGTTCGATTTGACGTGGGATTGACAATACCCCTGGCCAGGAGGTTAGGGCGCGTTGTGACGCCAGTGCCAGCTTCAGGCAGTAGATGCCCATCGGGGCGCTTGAATATACTCTTGGGAGGCGCTAAAAATTCCACATTACTTCTCCATTCCATTAGTATTATCGGTTGACATTCATCAGAGATCAATATTCTTGCTAGCAGAGATATCTGTAGAGTAGAAGCTGAGACAGGGTCTTTCGGATTGAAACCGTTGTAATTTGGAGTAAGTTTATAGACAATCGTGATGTCGTCTCGGGGGCAGCATCTCACTGGGGGGGAGCATTCAGTGGATTCCGTGAGGATGCTAACATCGCCATTGGCAAGTGATAGTTCCACGTTTTCGAGGATGACCTCAAATGAGGTAAAAGGGGTTACTTCGAAATTGAGGATCGCAATCTTTTCAGGAACTTCTGCATGTTGCTGGAAAGTGCGAGCATAGCGGATTCTCGCGCTGGCAATTGGTATCACTCTTATGGGGGTGAATGATAACTGCTCAAAATTGTACACCGAATCTTCAGGCCGAGAGGCAGGTATAACGCGTAGGATTCTTGAAGCTGGGAGATACAGGTCCTTGTTTTTACCGGCAGGTTCCTCACACAAGGGCTGAAAGATGTTGGCCGAGGCAGGCATAAGGGTCGGTAGGTACTTTTGTTGAGCTGGGCCCCATCCTCTGCCTGGGGGGTTGAAAGTGACAGAGGCGGAAAATATGACGGATGGTTGTTGGAGACGGACTCGGGGACGATCTTGGATGATGGCTCATTAGTTTAAACTCCAAGAAAGGGTTGGAATAATCGACTGACTGAGAAAGGCCTCTGCTTTCCAGACCAAATAGGTACTGCTGGTTGAATTCCGACCACTGTCATCTCTAACCGGGATCACAAGAGGTTCCGCTGCATGTTC
Organism: Arthroderma sp. MBC 290; assembly: GCA_030411455.1. Lineage (NCBI taxonomy): Eukaryota > Fungi > Ascomycota > Eurotiomycetes > Onygenales > Arthrodermataceae > Arthroderma > Arthroderma sp. MBC 290. The sequence continues at coordinate 12,590 of JAPERC010000151.1, forward strand.
TACACGCCCAGAATACACCAGTTCCCTAGGCTTCTCGTCTTGCCCATTCTGTTCGTTATGCCCGTGGGAATCCAAGCCATCGATAGCAAAGGCGTCTAGAGAAACACTCGCTCGCGGTAGAAAAAGTTTCAAGGCACTCTCCGAGCACGCAGGGAGGTAGAGCACGACATAAACGACAAGTTGTTCATCTATCAATAGTCAGCAGAAAGGTAGTTCTCAAAACCAAGATCAGAATTTACCAAAGAAGAGGATGGTCCGTTGCGAAATGCGACGCGGGTGGTTAGACGATGCGTCACTGTAGATTTCACGAAACGACTCAGGTGTGGTTTTCGAAGATGCTGGGACGACGGTATCAACTGTCGCATCTCTCGACAATTGCACTTCAGCCATAGTGGATAGGACACAGCAACGGGGGTGGAGGATATAGCATTTTATGATGAAGTCATGGCATACCTAATCAATCCCTTTTGCACAACCTCGCGAAGCAGTCTCAAGAATTCCCTGTCTGGCTTGGTTGTAGTTAATTGTTAGCTACAGGCGTTACTAATTTTCATATTTACTAAGACTCCACGAAACTTTACAAGCCAGCACGGCAGTTGATTTTTAGCAATTCCTTCCTCTAAATTAATTAACGACCAGAGACTGGCATGATACTAAATGGGAATATTGAGCTTTAATCTTCTTCAATTTCGCCCTCCTCACTTCCTGAGTGTACGGCCTTCTCTTCCTTCAGCGTCTGCGTGTCTCCAGCCGGATTTTCTGCTGCTCTGCCTTGATATTCTTTCTGGCTGTGTTCCCTTTCCTTTCCTTTAGCATGCTCGTCATCTGATGGGTGAAATTCCCGCCGATGCCGCTTTGTGGTCCGACTCTCTACACTCTCGCTTCGGCTGCCGCGGCGCTTTCTTCGGTCATTCGCTTGAAGACTAGACGAATGGCGAGTTGTGGTTGTGTCAGCCCCATAATCTAGCTCATCGCGACTGCTTCGTAATTCGACTCGGCTACGGTATAGGCGCTCGTCTTCCCGATCGCGGCGATCACGGTCGCCGTGCCCAATGTGCCTCGCTGAGAGCCTATCCCGGTCTCTACCCCTTTCTCTGTCCCTTTCCCTATCCCTATCCCTCTCTTTATCCCTTTCTCGATCGCGGTCGCGGTGCTTGGGTGGTGGCGATGATAGAGAACTGACCTTTCTGTAGGATCTTTCACGGTCTGCTTGCGCTTTACGTCGATCTGCCTCATATGCATCAAACTCTGGCGTTCGGCTAAGACGATTGGATATGCCCCGTTTCTCGTTACGGTGTGAAGTGTGTCCGTCACCAGGATCGAGATGGTCGCGCTTTGTAGCGCGGTCCCTATCCTTCAGGTCACGTTCCCGCTCGGCATCCTCTTCCTTCTCTTTCAGACGGCGAATAACTTTATCGAACGCGGTGCGGCGGAGCTCATCTGAGTCCAATGCTTGATATTCCTCCAATTTCTCTACCCTAGGCCGGACTTGATGCCAGGAATCCGTCGCCTGAACAGGGGGCTCAAGGTGCTTAATGCGGGAACGAAGAGCATCTATAGCGCGGCGTTGTTCACGACTGGCAGCGTGCTTTTCATCTTCGGCACGCCGCAAGACTTTCTCCCGTAGACGGTCAAATATCAGTTGCAGTACGTCACGGTCTATTTTAGCTGTGCGGCGATCGGAGTCCATCAATTCAACAAACTCGCCGAAAGTGGTCCCAACGGTAATTTCATATCGTGTATCCTAAGAAAGTAAGTATTCATCCGCTGGCTATCCAATTAGACTTATGACTCACTTCTAGAACGTCTATGACAAGACTTCTCGGGCCTCGAAGGGCTCGCTCTTCTTCTTCCATTATATCCCAGAAAAGGTCTAGCGGGGTAGACCCTGCTTGTCCTAGCATTGAAGTGTACCGGGGGTCGTCTTGAATCAGGGGAAATATGTGCATCCATTTACTCCCAGCCTTAATTTTCCCTTGATGTTTGAGGTCTTTCAACAGTTCAAGAAAGCGATCGCGGTTCTGCCGTTCCCTCCGTGCCCTGCTTGTTTTTTGTTGCTGTTTTAAGTCGTTAAATGTCCGCTCAAGAGACTTGATATGATGCTCAAAGGCATCTAGGATATCAGATTTAGGAAGAGTTTTGAAATTATCGTTCGACTGAAACTTGTCAGAGTGTTGAATCAATGTTTGAGCTTCCGCCCAGCGCGTATAAGGCGCAAGATCTAATGCACCCAGTATCCCGGCGAGGCTATCCCTAGCATCTTTGCGACTTTTGGCCTCCATTTCTAAGTGCTCATCCTTGAGTCCTATTATATACTCCTCAAAGAGCTGTCTTCGTTCGTTCTCGTCGTTTGTGGACCGGAAAATAGTCTCACCCTCAATGATGGGGCGTATAGTTTTCCATCTTGTAAAATATTTTATCTCTGGGTGGCTCTTCAGCATTGTTCCAAAATCTGCCCTGAGTTTGGAGAATCGCTCTTTCGCTTTATCTTTTTCTTGCATGCGGGCCTCGATCACATATTTTTCGAATGCCGCTTTGCGGTCTTTCGGATCTTTCAATGAGCGATATTGAGGATCCTTGATGATAGCGCGCATAGCATCTTCCCATGCCCAGTCTGGTTGCACATTATTGCGACGAAGTAGTCTCATGAAAACTGCTTCGGCGTCTTCAAACGTCGAGTAGCCCGATTCTGTCTGTTGGGTCGGTACAGTATGGGCCGTAGTGGCATTGGAATCCGAGAATCCGTGTGGCTGACGTCGTTCCGGTAGGTTTCGATTGTATTCACCGCGGTCTTGCACGGGCTGATACGCCGGGAACGCGGGGGCACCGCCTGCAACGAACGTCGGAGCACTTGAGCTAAGAATTAGCAACCTATCTGAGTCGACGAGAGGATAAATAGCCTTACGTAGGAGTAGCCTTTGTCGGGGGAGTTTGCGCTAGAGCATTTTTGTAAACCTCGGGCATCTCCCACGAACTTTGCTTCGTCTCGGTGTTGTACCAGTATTTCCGTCCACCCTCCGCAGTATATTCTTTCCATGGCTGATTCGATAACGCACGCTGCCAATGAAGTGTTAGCAGAAGAAAGATATTGAAAACTATCCCAAAGCATTACTTACTTCTGCAGGTGACATCAGCTCCAGTGGTTTGGCCCATTGCGTTGCTTTTGTCTGGACATTGTAGTAGTATACTTTGCCGTCTGCATTACGAGCTTCCTGCCATAATGGCGCAGGAGCCGGAGCGCTGCCAAACGCGTTCATTGAAGAGCGGAAGACACACTGCAATTGTCCGGGTTAGTTTTCTGGGATCAGAAACTCCGCGCTTCTTGATATAGTTGGCTGAATGAACAGCTTTTAACGTGAGCGCGCCTTAAGCTCTCTTGACCAGAAAACCCCCGAAAAATAAAAGGAATCGGAATATAGATACCCCGTGGTCCGATATGTGGCTCCCTGCTTACTCAATCTGCCCCCCAGCGGCTTGTGGAGGGACTGATTTCTGCCCCTCCTCCTGAACGACGCACAACACAATCTCTTCATCCCTCAAACCTATCTTCTCCCCTTCCTTTTATTCTATTTTATTTTTTTCTCAAAAATTTCATCGTACCATTGATTCACTTTCTATTATATTTCTTAGTTAGTTCGCCATCCTATCCTCGATATCAAGCTGATTCCCGGGCTAACCGTACCCCTCTACAGATTTTCTTCCATCGCCATCATGTCTGCTCCAGCTCATAAGTTCAAAGTCGCAGATATCGTATGTATTGCTGTCAATCGTTTCTCCTAACCTCTCTTGCTGATATGTGTCTTGTGTTTATAGTCGCTCGCTGCCTTTGGGCGCCGCGAGATCGAGCTCGCTGAAATTGAGATGCCAGGCTTAATGGCCATCCGCACGAAGTATGCAGCTGATCAACCATTGAAAGGCGCGCGTATTGCTGGATGCCTTCACATGAGTATGTGTCAATTGTGATCACTCGCATTCGGTTCCTTAGCGTTAATAATTACAAAGCCATTCAAACTGCCGTTCTAATTGAGACCTTAACCGCACTCGGCGCCGAGGTTACCTGGTCTAGCTGCAACATTTTCTCAACTCAGGACCATGCCGCTGCTGCTATTGCTGCTTCGGGAACTCCCGTGTAAGTTTGACCCCAGAAATTTCACAGGCTAGCATTCACTGACCTCCTTCGAAAAGATTCGCCTGGAAGGGTGAGACAGAAGAGGAATACGTTTGGTGTCTGGAACAGCAGTTGGTTGCTTTCAAGGATGGAAAGAAACTCAACCTCATACTTGACGATGGTGGTGATTTGACCACTTTGGTTCATAAGAAATACCCAGAGATGCTCAAGGATTGCTATGGTGTGTCGGAAGAGACCACCACCGGTGTCCACCACCTCTACCGAATGCTTAAAAATGGAGAACTTCTTGTCCCTGCCGTCAATGTCAACGATTCCGTGACTAAGTCCAAATTTGACAACCTTTATGGTTGCAGAGAGAGTCTTATTGACGGCATCAAGCGAGCTACTGATGTCATGATTGCTGGCAAGGTTGGTGTTGTTGCTGGTTTTGGAGACGTTGGAAAGGGCTGTGCTCAGGCTCTTCACAGCATGGGTGCTCGTGTCATTGTCACAGAAATCGACCCAATAAACGCTCTCCAGGCAGCCGTGGCGGGGTATGAAGTGACCACGATGGAGGAGGCGGCACCACAGGGGCAGATATTTGTTACCACTACCGGATGCCGCGATATCCTGACAGGCGAGCATTTCTCCGTCATGAAGAACGACGCCATTGTTTGCAGTAAGTCGAGAAGCAATCTCCGCGTTCAGGACCCCTCTTTACCCCTTCCTTACTGACATCCAATAGATATTGGTCACTTTGATATCGAAATCGACGTCGCATGGCTCAAGGCCAACGCCAAATCCGTCCAGAACATCAAGCCCCAAGTTGACCGATACACTATGCCATCTGGCAGACATATCATTCTGTTGGCTGAAGGTCGCTTGGTCAACCTTGGATGTGCGACAGGCCATTCTTCATTTGTCATGTCCTGTTCATTCTCCAACCAGGTTTTGGCTCAGATCCTCCTATTCAAGTGCCAGGAGCCTGAGTTTGGTAAAAAATATGTTGAGTTCGGAGAAACCGGAAAGAAGGAGGTCGGCGTTTATGTTCTTCCAAAGGTCCTCGACGAACAGGTGGCTTTGTTGCATCTTGAACATGTCAATGCTAAGCTATCGAAACTCACCCCCAAGCAAGCTGAATACCTCGGCTTGGAAGTTCAAGGTCCTTTCAAGGCTGAAATGTACGTGATACAGCCCCATTCCGCTGATGGTATTTGCTTACTTACTAACCTTTAACAGCTACCGCTATTAAAATGCTGGCTGGGTTTTGGAATTTCACCCTCCTTCAGCACTCATGAGAAGCCGTACACGGCACATACTCTTTCAACACGAAGCTACGATGTTATGAAGTGCACCACCCCCCTCATTCCTGATTGAAAGCTAGAGCAAAAGGCTCCGGCACCCCAAAGGAAGTTGTCCTTCAACGGCAAACAGAGGACATTGTGTGATACTAGAAGTTACTCTTCAAAATTTAAACTCTTTTCATAAGTTCAAACTCAAACACACTTTACTCCGTAGTCACAAAATTCTATATACATTTCTCAGTGGTACCGACATTCAACGTGTTTGTCTTATGTAGGTAAACCCCCTTCCACCAGATGATCATAAATTATAGTACATAGTGCAAGGTAATAGGAAAGGAAAAGAGAAGAACAACAGCACAAAAACGCACAGGAAAGGATTTTAAGCTCGGGCTCCCACTATATCAATTCAGCTAAACTGCCAAGTTGTATGTAGCCTTCGCGGGTTAGATTTATTTCTTGCCTCCTAGGTTAAGCCAGCTGACATCGGAGCTGATGATGGCTCGACTGTTGGACTCATCGGAATTACCGGGTGCAGCCCCTTCAGACGGCCACTGTGTTACACGACGTTCCGTGAACTTGTTCGGCGCAAGGGAGTTATCGTGGGCGTTTTGGTATATGCTGTTCGAATAGTTGCTACTTGGGACTCGATCTTCTTTGAAGATATAGCTTCCGGTTGGAGTATGTGACTCATCGTGTTGGAAGGGGAACCGGTTTGGAGCCCGTGTTGTCTCTCTGTTGATATCAAAGTCATCGGAGCCCATACTATTGGTATTTCCACTTAGAATCTTCGCGGACATCCCCTGCTGTGCTGCGAGGGTGCTATCCCATTGCGGCGGATGCTCTGTGCTTGGGCTTCCAGAAGATACCTTGCCTAGTGGTCCTGTTTCCTCAATCCTTCCGAGATTCAGTGGGGGAACTTCGGCAGAGGAGTGTGGCCACCCACTGTTACGGTAATCCGACTTTGACGCGTCAGACGAAAGCGACGACCTTAGAGAGTTGGTACGCCCGCCCATCGTTTCATTATCGCCTTGGAAATACTTGCTCCAGCCTTCATCTGTGAGTCGGTCACCACGCTCCTTGTCGTCATTTGTAGAAAGTCCGGGAGTCAACATATTAGTCGAACGGTCGTCCCCCTGGATCATTACTTCTTTCGATAGCGGGCTTCTGCCTTTTTCTGAAGATCCAAGATCCCGACCAGTATGGGCAGCAGGAGGCGGTTTGAGCTTGCCATCCGCTTGATCTGAAACCATGATCCAAGAATCCACTGAAGGTACGGGGCCTCTCCCCATTGGCTGAACGGACCTGGTAAGAGGCTCCATACCTTGATCCTGAAAACTTAGTCGGTCTTTGTCGCCGATTGCACGACTTTGTCCACCCTTGTTTTGATTATTTCTGCGTCGTTTCCAAGCCAAAAGGAGGAGGATGATAATGAGAAGGGCCGCAAAACCAAGTACGGCTCCAAGGGTTGCCCCAATGATTGTCATTGTTTGGTTGCTGGAGCTACCGCCTTCAGGTGAAGCGGTGGATGTGGAGGTTGATAGGCCTGATGAGCTTATTCCGGGCGTTGTCGATGAAGTTGTTAGTGGGGTTGTAGTTATTGTGGCGGCTTCCGTCGAGCTGGTTAGTTCAGAGCTGGAAGAAGTGCTGGTAGACTTATGGCTGGTAGTGGAAGTAGCCGTTCCAGAGCTACTGGCAGAGAAGTTTAGTGATTCATCTCCAAATATGTCTGAAAGGTCCTGCCAGCTATTTTTCGATTGGTCAAACATCGCAATTGGATGTTCTTTGTTGCCACCCGATATTACAACTAGTTGGTTCGAATCTTGGGCAAGAGAAAATCCATTACGGATTGACGTAGGGGCAAAGGTGTCATCGTATGCTGGGTAATCAGCCAGTATCAACTCGCGTTTATGTTTTAGATATTTGGGGTTGTCCGATGACGGGCCTCCAACTGCCTGCCCAGGAGGGGCTGGAGTGCCGCCTGCCAGCGCAAGCGCGTACCTGCGGACCTGATTTGGGGAAACAGTCATGTCGAAAATTTGAAGAATCTTGCTTCCATCAGCACCGGACACGAGGGCGCATTTTATTCCTGGTTGAGCCCCTAGCGGCTCTGTCAACCCGGTCCCGGCGTCCCTCCAAAGTTCCTCGGCACTAAAAGTAAATACACCCGTATTATCTGGTCCGCCGCCCACCATCACAGCCTTGTCGACACTCCATGGTAACAAAATTGGATCGACTGTGGGTGAGACATTGGAATCTAATGATTGAACGTCGTATGGCGGAGCAGCAGACATGAGAAATGTTTGCGTGGATGGATTAGTATCATCGTTTTGAGAACCGGCAAATATTAGGATGGAAGCCGATGCATCAAGGTATATAGCTGCGTGGTGGGTGCGGTTTTGGAGGTCGTTGGATCGTGGCTCGATGGTGGTCCATTTCTTCTCAGAGAAGGAATATCTCTGGACGCCAAGATAATCACTCTTGTCGCTTTTCCCGCCGACCACATAAAAGGCGGGATCGTTTGGATTTCCATCAACTCCGCCGTTGAAGCAAGCGGCTCCGGTCACCGAAATACCCGGCGAGAGTTTCTTCCATTTGGCATCTTCCTCCAAAGGTAATGTTAGAAAAGCGGTTGGTGTATAGATATAGAGTTTGTTATCGTGAATAACAGAGCAGTGGCCGGTCAGGTCAGCTGGGGGTTTGGGGATTGACATGGCGGTAGGCGTATTGTGATTGTCCGAAAGAATAGGATGACAAAATTGGATATGATGAATCAGAACGTGGACACAATCGTTAATAACCGTCCCATCTAACCATACTAACACCCACAATGCCAAACGAAACCGTTCAAGTCGGGGACAAGTCTATCAGAACTTGATATGTCGCAAAAAATCAAGAAGAGAGTGGTAAATAACTTTATTGCAGGAGAAAAAGGAAAAGAAAGGCGTTCAAAAGATTGAATGTTGTTGGGTTGTTGTTGTTGTTGGTAGAAGAGGATAGTAAGTAGGTGGGTGTCCTTGGAAGTTCGCGATTGTGAGTGGAGACGAAGTTCAAATTCGCTACCTGGTCTTCAGTCGTATGATTTATTGACTGGGGCTACAATTCCATCACGGCATCAAGGGTATTTCTATTCTTGTACGTTTAGTTCGGCACGGTTGCCTGAGGATATCGAAATCAGGCAATGTTGTTTTGGGTGGGATGGACCAGCGCGAGGCAGAGATGAAAAACGAAGACAAGGAGTCGGTCGGCTGCGTTCCCAGAACCACAAAAGAATATGGATGGAGCAAAAGGGAAAAAAAAAGAAAGAAAAGGAACGCAAAAAGGAACAGTTCTCAAGCCAGGAGAAAGAAAGCCAAAAAAGCAGACGATTAAAGAGTGACAGCCTGGTCTGATGGAAGTCAGAGGAGAGAGAGAGAGAGGAAGAGAGAGAGAAAGAGACCAAGCGATGGCAAGGAGAGGAAGAGAGAGCCAGACACAGAGAGGGGAAAGGGAGAAAGGAGAAAGATGTAAAAAAAAAAGAATACGGATTACAAGACAAATCCCTGGCGTATATGAAACAACCGGCCGTGTTTGGTGTGTATTTTAGCTTCCAGGCACGTACGCGATAATACACCTGACCGTGTACCTGACAGGCCTGATTTTGACGGTGGCTGGCAGTGGCTGGCGGTAATGTATGTATGACTTGCGTATGCAAATCGGAGATCAGGTACAGAAATGGTAACTTCCCGCGATCCGCCCCGCCTTTTTTATGTGAACCGCCAAGCCGCCGGTGGAACGTCAAAGTAACCATCTGTAAATAAATTACCAGAAGACATCATCCTTCATAATAAAACCAAATCCCTCCCTCCCTCGTTGCGTGAACGATCTCGACTCCTTGGGACACATTCGAAACCGATGGTCTCTTACTTGTGTTTTCTCTTTTCGACCATCAAACGCCAGTACTGTGTGGGACTGTGGCTTGGATAGCTTCGCAAACCTGTTTGGGCTGTCATACCATCTACTTTTTCAAATCTCGATAATTGTTCGTGGATTATTCTAACACTGTTGACTCGAGCTCTGGTTCCCATCACACAATACCATAGAACCGGGCAGGACGGAGAGACAGAGAAAGGAAAAACGAGACGTGCCAAGGGGAGGGTGGGTAGCCCCTGTCGAACTGTTATGCTGCATTGGACTGCTGTTGCTTCCACTCGTGCGCTCTCTGGAGGAGCTTGGAAAGGTTTGCAGCCGACTCATCATCTGCAGGGAAGACATAGTCCATATACTCTTCGTACCGGTCTTCGTCCAACTTCCGCCTCTTTTTAACCTTTCGTGGCATCTGTCTTTCGATTGCAGCAATGTCGTCCGGTGAGCCGTGTGTTTGCTCAAATGACTTCCAGGCCGTGAGTAGTGCAACGCGCTAATAGGTTCACCCAAAAAGTCAGCCCGTTCTCCGCTTGGTAGGGGGTTTTTTTTTACTTTACGCGACATACCTCTTCTTTCATATCTTTCTTCTTCATCACATCGTGTCCGCGCTGGAATACCTTTCTCGCCCGTGCCTTTGCATTCTCACTGACAGCTCTCTCCTCTTCGCCTTCTCCTTCTCCTTCTTCTTCCTCATTGTCTGGAACGTTGATTTCAAATCTGGCATAATTGATCCAAACCTTAACATGATCGGTCTTCTCTAACAGGCGCTCGTACAGTTTTCGTGTCCGGTCATACTCTTCTTCATACTCTTCGTAGTCGATATATGCTTTCCAAAGTAATTCCGGCATGTCGAGCGTTTGTTGGTTCACGCCGAGTTCATAGATGGCGCGGGCACGGTCCAAGTCATCCAAGCCCCTTTCCATTTCAGCGAACTTGATCCATGCCTGGGTCTGAGACGGATTCCATTCGATGTGCTTTTCATATAGGGTCCTACAGCGCATGAATTCAAACAACTGCCGCTCTAGGTCGATATAGCCCCTGAATAATTTATCCTTGGGGCACATACCAATGGCCTGTCCTAGAGTCTTCCTAGCCCCAGCCAGATCCAACTGTCGTATCTGAAATTGCGCTTTCATCAGCCATATTTTAGCGAACGTAAATTTCCGATGTGGTATCAATTTTAGGCATTCCTGGTATATCTGGAGAGCACGTTGCGTGTCCTTGTTCTCCATTTCCTCCCAGATGGCATAGAATATCCATAGATAGATATAGCGTCGCCAGTGGCGTTTCTCCTGGGACGGTGGTATTTGAGCAACCGCTCGTTCGTAGGTATCACGAACTCTCTCCACATCCCCGGATGTCTCCTCAAGGCGAAGCAAATCAAACCATGCATCGTAGTTTTTGGGATTCTCCTTGATTTGTTCTTCGTACTGAACTCGCCTTTTTGACAAGATCACTTCTTCTATCCCAGACCGGTCTCCAAACTGCTTTTCGAAAGCGGTGTATGCACTATGTAATGCTCCTGATTTCGACCGAGGAAGTCGGTCTAAAGCATACTTGTAAATCGCCCTTGCACGCTCATATTCCTTGGATTTGGCTTCGTATCGGGCATACGCAATGAATAACTTCTCATCCATGAAATCGTCCCCCAGTGTTTCAATCGCAGCACCAAACACTTCTCTCACGGTATCGCCGGATCCATTTTCTTCCTCAAAACGGGCCCATTTTAACCAAGTCCTAGGTTCCGGGTGGACAACGGTGAATCTCTGGAAAATTTGTCGTGCCCTATCAATCTCGTTGTAGCGCTTTTCAAGCCGGATGTAGGAATTCCACGCTCCTTCGTCTGGTTCCCAAGACATCCATCTTTCGAATACCTGTCGTGTCCCCGCAATATTTCCCAGCATCTCCTCCATGTAAACATATTTATACCACAGCTTGTCGACGCGGGGAAGGATCGTTATTGCTCGGTCAAAGAGATTCCTCGCATGGTTGATATTCCTAGTCTTCATCTCTGCTTCAATATACCGGATCCAAAGCACCACAGAAGTAGAATCCACATCGAGCGCGCGTTCAAATATCGATCGTGCACGACGGTATTCTTTCTGTTCCAATTCCCACTGCGCATACCGCATCCAGTTGTTCATGTTAATCCTATTCCGGCGTACATAGTCCTCGAACTCCCTCCGCTTCCTCCCTTGATATTCATGTAGTTCCTCTAAGTCGGCAAAGCGCTGTGTCGGAGCTTGCAAAGACGGCTCCTGCCGGTCAACTGCCTCGCGGAGGAGCTGTTCAGCAGAAATCTGCTGCGGTGCTGCAGCTTTGTTTTTGACCCGTGGAGGGCCACGGGTGGAATCCATTATGGCGATTTCGAACCGATGATACCTCTTTAAGAAAAATTGAAAAGGCTGCGAGAATTATTCGCGAATGGCTTGTCCTGTAGACGCATCAAATAAATAAAATATGTCGTTCTTTGGCGCTGCTTCGCAATGGAATTCTTGGCACGTGATATTGAGCTTCGGTCGGAACGTCGATTCCCCGGCCCCAGCTTCAGAGCTTCGCCCACAGCTGCACCTCATCCATCGGATACCCTCTTTGAATTTTGTGAACATCAAGCCGCTACCGCTGCGCCCTGCATCTGCAACTATACTAATTGTCTGATGCTTCCTATGGACGGACTAAAATCATGCAAAAGTGCATACACCCAGTATCACAGGTACTTATAATACTACATAGCCTCTTAATATAATTTTGATAGATGCAGACAGAGATGGTACAGTTAGTGCATCATGATATTTATCGATACTGGTTTCATCAAGACCGTCAATCATTTCACATACCATCCATCTCATGTATGTATAACTCTCATTGCGGCACTACAAGTTTAGCTTCTTTCAAACCCAATCCAATATATACAGCCAAGGAAGCAAGATTCGAATCCACACGTCTTCCGATAACAGAGCTTGCCCGGAGGGACTTGACAAGATGATGCCAGAGAGTAGGTATGCCCACCATTCCTTAAATTACTACTTAAAGTGAAGTAGACCCAGGACATTGTCATTCGACAGACTGCGATAGCATACCGTTCAATACGGCAGATGGTATTTCATTGCAAGCAATTCGACACAAAGTATTCAAATATTTTTTTCAACCTAAATACGAGAGATTCCTCGGAACTTTTTACTCAAAATCTCAAGCGGCTTTGCAGGGACGCCTCTGCACCCCTCTTGTCGTAATGCATACTGAGCTTTGAGCTCTGCGGGATGACATCAGCACCGCGATGCCTGTGAAGATGGATGAGTCAGCAAGATCTAGCGTGGCTGGTGAATTTTGGTATGGATATCGCTCGCGCGATTGAGATTTCGATATCTAAATTTCTCAAGTCTGGGTTCACTGAATCCTATTAGCTGCAGTCAATATGGCTACGCTCGCGGACGAATTACTGAACGACTTTGAAGATTCAGGCTCAGAAGGCGAACAAAATGGCATAGAGGAATCGACAGACACAAACGCTCCAGCCGACTCAAGCTATCCTGAATCCAGTGCAGAGCAGCAGCGCGCCGCAGCTCTTAAGCGCCTTTCCCCGAATGACCAGTTTGGTACGGGAGAGAATGAGGATGATGCTGGCGACGAAATAAAAACTAACATTGATAGACTCGAGCTGAAGGGAGTAAACGATGTTCGCAGCGTCGCAAAATTGATGCAGACGCTGCAGCCCGTCTTGGAGGTAAGTTGCTCACATCTGCGGCAAAGGCGACCAAATCTAACGTTCTCACTCGCAGAAAATATATCACTACCAATCACTGGCGCCTCATGAACGGACAACTTCAGTCGGCTCGATCGAAGACAACCCTGAATACCATTTACTTACCGAAGCCAACACCCTCTCGACTTTAATCGACAATGAAATGATGCTGGTCCATAAATTTTTAAGGGACCATTATTCTACGCGATTTCCTGAACTCGAAAAGCTAGTCACAAATCCTCTAGACTATGCTAAGACCGTTGCTGTCTTGAAAAACGGACCTCTAGAAGATATCAAGACTATGTCATCATCGGAGAATTTGGTTGGAGCAAGACTACAAGACTTCCTAGATCGCCCTTCGTTAATGGTCGTAGCCGTTGAAGGAGCCACGACCCGGGGAACGGAATTGTCTGAACCAGAATTGCAAAGCGTATTGCATGCTTGCGAAATGATGCTTTCTCTCGACAAAGCGAAAAATACTCTAACGGAGTATGTACAATCAAGAATGAACATATTCGCACCGAACTTGACGGTTCTCGTTGGGTCTTTGACCGCGGCCCAACTTCTTAATTATGCGGGAGGATTAACAGGCCTTGCTAAAACCCCCGCATGTAACATATCTCCTCTTGGTTCAAAAAAACAGGCTCAAGCAGGGCTAGCCACAAATATTGGCATTAGGCACCAAGGCTTCTTATACCATTCCCCTATTGTCCAGGAAGTCCCAAACGATCTCAAAGTCCAAGCTATGCGCATCGTGTCTGCAAAAGTCGTTCTTGCTGCTCGTGTGGATAGAGTACATAGTAGCCGCGATGGTTCGACCGGAGAAGAACTAAAGCGCGCTTGTTTAGAGCGACTTGATAGGCTGGCTGAGCCTCCACCAAATAAAGGCCCTCGAGCTCTGCCCGCCCCCGATGACAAGCCGTCCAGAAAACGCGGCGGACGACGGGCACGAAAAGCCAAAGAAGCCACGGCAGTAACGGACCTTCGTAAGGCCCAGAATCGGCTCGCTTTCGGCAAGGAAGAACAAGAAGTTGGCTACGGTACCGGGGACTCTACGAAGGGTCTCGGTATGCTTGGTCAAGAAAACCAAGGTCATATCCGTGCTGTTCAAATTGATTCAAGGACCAAGGCAAAGCTCAGCAAATCGAATAAGGGCTGGGGGGCGTCTACCGGTGGGACTGCGTCATCACTGCGTGCTTTTGAGCCGGGAGTAGGCAGTTCTTCGGGACTTCGAAGCGTTGGAATTGGTTCAGGAGGCTCCGGAACTGCCAGCACAATCGCATTCACTCCTTTTCAAGGCTTAGAGCTCGTTGACCCCAAAGCTCAATCCGAATTAAACCGAAAACGGAAAGCAGAAGAAGACAGGTGGTTCAAATCTGGGACCTTCACGCAGGCAGGCAATCAGACCTCAACGACTACACTTGAGCAAAAAGACGGATTTAAGGTACCGGCTTTACCTCCACGCAAAAAAGCCAATACTGGAGAAGGAAAACCCGCATGACCATCTCAGAATCAATTGATTTCTTTGCCCGACAATGGCGCTCAGGCTGCTCTTGCTTCGTTTTATAAAGCTAACGGTTGGAAGGAAGGGAAAATAGGCGTTACCATGGATGGAGTTATTGCTGCATGTTTCTGTATCATCAACATTTTGTGGAACTTTCATCTTAGCTAGTCAATTGTACTATGTATGCACACCCTTCTGTGGTTGTTAGATAAATAGGCCAACCCTGAGCGGCTTCGTTCTGGCTTTGACCCTGTGCTCAGACGACGTGATAATTGATGCCAGAGATGACAGCGCCCATGCATCCATCTTCATTTTTCCTGTAGTGCTCCCGCGGAATATATAGGTATACATCCTCATGCCCATAACTTTTCAAATCTATGATCGGTTGATTAGGCACCACTTTCAAGGCACGTGATCACGCGTTTCTTCGTTTGTCCAAAGACGCGTTTCCACGCTGGTGCCCAAATCAATTTCCTGCGACGAATCTGACACATTTCTAATTATTTCGAGGCACAACGCGTTTATTCCTTTTCGATTTAGCATATCTACTAAGTGCATCCGGCTTGAACTTGCTTTTAACTCTCCATGGGAGCAGAAGAAATGTCTCAACTTGATCAAGAGGATGGAGGCCTTCCTGGGCCTGGCGCCCCAACACCCCTCTCTGCGCTCGAGGTAGGTTGAGCCACCAGGACGAGAAAACATGTAAAATATGCTAATACAGCACCAAACTAGGGTGTGAATGGCCTTACTGCCCGCGATATCAAATTAGTTGTAGATGGGGGTTATCATACAGTGGAGGCTGTTGCCTATACGTACGTACTCTCCCCCAACAGCATGAGTCGATTTTTTTTTTCTCAATCTTAATACTAACTGCTCCCCAACTCTACTATCAGTACGAGGCGCATGTTAGAGCAGATCAAGGGGATATCGGAGCAAAAGGCGGCGAAGTTTCTAGTGGAAGGCACGGTGTTCTAACCTATACCGTCAAGACTCATTGGTCCTAACTTTGTTTCTATATAGCTACGAAAATTGTACCAATGGGATTCACAACCGCCACTGAGATGCACGCACGAAGGGCAGACCTGATATGTATCACCACTGGTTCTAAACAGCTTGATACGTTGCTCGCCGGGGGCGTCGAAACCGGCTCCATTACCGAAATATTCGGAGAATTCAGAACGGGCAAAAGCCAGATTTGTCATACGCTTGCTGTCACTTGTCAGCTGCCTTTTGATATGGGGGGTGGTGAAGGAAAGTGCCTTTATATTGATACTGAAGGGACTTTCCGGCCGGTTCGATTATTGGCCGTTGCACAGCGATATGGACTTGTCGGGGAGGAAGTTCTCGATAACGTCGCATACGCTAGGGCCTATAATTCTGACCACCAACTTCAATTGCTCAACCAGGCGTCCCAGATGATGTGTGAGACGCGGTTTTCTCTTCTCATCGTTGATTCTGCGACCGCGCTTTATAGAACTGATTTCAGCGGAAGAGGAGAGCTGTCAACCCGACAGAATCATCTTGCACGGTTTATGCGGACTCTCCAGCGCCTTGCTGATGAATTCGGCATTGCGGTGGTCATCACAAATCAAGTGGTAGCTCAGGTCGACGGCGGCCCAAGTGCAATGTTCAACCCGGACCCGAAAAAGCCGATTGGTGGTAATATAATAGCTCATGCCAGTACAACGAGACTCAGCCTAAAGAAAGGACGAGGCGAGACCAGAATCTGCAAGATATATGACAGCCCATGCTTGCCTGAGAGCGACTGTCTCTTCGCAATTAATGAGGATGGAATTGGGGATCCCAGCCCCAAGGACTTGGAGAAGGATGGATGATGAGTCAATTTACAGGTGGCCCCGTGTTATTCTGGGGCGATGATCTTATGCTGCTCGTTGTATTTAGCTAGGCGTTCTGTTGTTAAGGGGGGAGGCAAGGAGCTCATGTCTTTTCTCCGTCATTTCAAATTTCACGATTCTCATTCATGCATGAAAACAAAGGAGACATAAATAAAGAATTTAGAGCAAAAGACCTGCTATGTTCTATAAAAAATTCAATCTTTGTGAGCGTCATCATTTAATTAGTGGAATCAAAACAAATATTCTTGTCGCATCAAGCTAACAAGGGGAGCTGACAGCGATAAGGCATGCTAAATAAAGTTAACCAATGAAACATTGCAGAGCGACATACAAAATTCAACTTCCAACACCTTCACCACACTCTCCAGGTGATTAGTTAGCTATAACTATATCATTTCTTGCAATAGAATGCATCTATGTCAATTCACACCCCCAATATGTTGAAGGCACACAAGGAAATAAAAGTCGATATATGGTCAAATTCTTCGCAATCGGTCCTTCGCATCCCAACGCTAGCTCACGACGCGCCCCAGAACCCGTCAGCTCTCTCAAGTACCCAGAAAGACTTCTCGCAGAGCGAAGAGGAGTATTCCCAACGGTTTTTAGCGACGCAAAGCTCGATTTACTTCCGCAAGCGAAAGACCTACCCGCGTTCTTACCTATGGAGGGTTGTGGGAGGATCTCGATACTTGGAGATAAAACCAGTCGATTTGCTCAAGAGCGCCCAGCAAGACCGCGAGGCGAATGCCAGCCTTAAGCTCCTTTTCGATGATCCGATCGTACACAATGGCGTGGCTTTGTCGGATTCTGAAGAACACGAGGCGTTGAATGTCTTCGTTATCACAGGGTCGAGACAATTGCGGTTGTATACGCTCACCTTCCGGCCAGAAGACTTCCGAAACCCAGCCCGGACATTCGATAGCACCTCAGATTTTTGTAGAATAAGTCGCCCTGCGCCGCTGAATTTCGCCTTCCCACATCGCTTATACGCAAGCAGCCCTTTAGAGCTATTTATTTCTTTGGATAGCGGGGCGCTCCTACGCCTATCCAGACAGCCTGGTGACGACGGTATGTATCCCGATATCAATAGCCTCTTCTGTTTCTTCTTCGCATAACATAACCGCTGACGCATGAATTTTACAAGGCTCGAATTGGTCTGCTATTACCTTTGACGAAAGAACATGGGCCTCATCCCTTCGCGGGCTTGTTAAGTGGAGCAGCAGCCATCCGATACGATATAATGACCGCTCATTGGATCCTAATACCCCAAATGCTGTCGCGACCAGTTCTGACGGAACGCTTGCTTTCTCGGTTGGCCTCAACCATTCACTAAAAATATGGGATCTTGTCAGCCAAAAACTGGTCGGGTCGAAGGACTTGCTGGACAGAACAACCGAGCAGCAACAAGAGGGCCCTCCCGTAGTGCTGAACCCTGCGCAGTCGGCCTTTATCCGCGTTTTCAATTCAGGGAGGGCAAGCGAGGACGATCTTCACCATGTGCTCACCTACTCTCCCCATGAAGACGGCCAATTCAAATTCTGGGCAGTCAGAATTGGTTATTCAGGCGAAGTCGTCGTCGAAGATCTATATCCCCATACAAAACTAAAACCCCCATATCCCGATCCCTCAGGAAGTGTGTTCTGGAACATGGTGGATTTCCAGGTCAAATCTATAGATCAAAGCAGGCAGATGGCGTTATGGGTGCTCTGGAAGAGCAATAATTTTTACCAGGTCTATAGTATTCACTTTGACCTAATTGACCTGACAAGTGCGTGGCAGGAGGATTGGACTATGATGGCATTTGAATCACGTAAAAGCGAACCTCTGCCGGCCTTTACGCAGTTTGACGCATGCAGTACGATCGAAAAGTGGGTGGAATATATCTTTTATCCCAACAAATATTCCCCCGAAGGGCTTGCCACAGCTTTGGCAACTTTCAGGGACAGTGCAGGTCTCTCTCGGCTACCTCTTAAAAATAAGGACTTCGCAACCCTAAAACATAGCATTTCTACTACTGTGACCGAATCTGTAGTATTGCGGAAGCTTCCTGATACTGAAATCGATTTCCCAAAATATTACAAAGACCTAGATGGGAGGTGGCGTCAGTTTTGGCAGATTGTCGAGGACATTGACGTGAAGTCAAACGAAGTTATATCGATGGCTTATGATTCCCATTGCGACCTTCCGTGGCTAATATTCAACGGGGGTTGCTCCCTAATTCGTGAGTGCAGCGGCACTGAAGTCCTTGCTCACAACGACGGAAAATCGCTTCAAAAGTCTTTCAAGACGGTCGAGACTTGCTTCCCACATCGAAGCCTGCCGCGGGAATTAGGGGAGCAGCCACATCAATCAGCAATACTAGTCCAGCTCGCTGCCAGCTTCTGCACAGCTTTCCCCGCAGAGCTAAAGCTAGCATGTCATACTGCGCTAAATGAAGAACTTCTCACGGAGCCATCATTGCCATCAGCGGAAAGGGTGAGGGCCTTTCATGAGAGGTGTGGGTTTACAGAATTTATAACAGAAGACATGCTTGACGAGGTTCGCGCGAGCATCGCAGATTCAATTGGGTTCTCTGCGTTCAGAACTGAGCTTTTCTATGCTGTTGTTGATACTTTGCCTCTGGGCTTCTCAGGGAAGGACTCTGAACTACGCTTAACAGACTTTGGGCTCCGCGCATCCATTCAAGGTACACTAGAATTTCTCTATCTAGGCCGGAAAATCATACATGACTTACTCCTGTTTTGCATTTTCATCGAACTTGACCTAAAGCCTGAACAGAGCAGCCTTTCGTTCGACGGGGTTGGTATATTTGCTACTTTAGCTGAATTGCTCAACGAGTATGAAATGATGAGCTGGCTTGGCTCCAACATGATCGAAGGCACATCATCCGGGCCAAAGCACGCTCGGCCAGCTCTCGAAACGGATCGAGTCTCGACGGTCCTTGAGGAGTTATTTGCAGTCCATATTAAACCACAACCTATCGCCGGAATATCGCAGATGCACAGCATAACCCAGCAAATTCGTGACACCGTTTCGTGGATCACGAGGCAGGGTGAAGTGTCATTCCCGAATGTTCTGGTCTTCATCCAATGCGACTTACTTGCACGCGGTAGTCTCGAGCTTGCCTCCGATTTCTTGCGTTTTCAACCCAATACAGCCTGGTCGAGTTATGTGAAGGGGAGATTATATCTCTTAAAATCCGAGCTTGAAGAAGCCACGATATATTTTCAAAAAGCAGCATATCTACTCTGTAAGTCCTGGAAATTCTCACCGATAAATGTCACAGTCCTAATTCTGATACTGCATAGCATATGGCAAGGCTGTTGGAAATCTTCACGAAATGTCTTCGAATTTACTTGATATTGTGGCTGCCGACAGCTTTTACAACGGATTGCCGAGATATTTCCACCACGTTGCCGGCCTTTTTGAGCTTGCGAGGGCATTTGTTCAGGTCGCTGATTTTGCATGCCTCGCTTTGCAAGCACTGGAAACCAGCCATATCAAAGAACAAAATTCTGATGACACGAACTTGCGCAATGACCTACTCTCCCGTCTTTTTCATGCGTCACTAAACACACACCGTTTTGATGAGGCCTACTCGGCACTCTCGCGATATACTGACCTAGCATTGCAGAAGTCTGCATTGACCTCTCTTGTTACAACTATTTTTACCACATCCAGATCCGCTAAAATAGGCCTACAGACTATTCTTCGGCTTCCACTCTCCCTTTCTCCCCACCTTCTATTCCACATTGATGAGATCCTCATGTCTCTGAAGAACAAGCGAATTTCCCATAATCCTTTGCTGAAGCAGTCGGCCATCACAACAGACTTTAATCATCCGTCCAGCAACCTGGACTGCTGCAAATTATTAAAAGCATATCGGATCGCATGCAATGACTTCCGCGGAGCAGCAGAGGCATCGTATCAAATCGTTTGTCAGTTACGACAAGCTCGCGACCAGTCCCCGTTGGACTCCTTTGTGCCATCTGATATGGAAACCGCCCCAGATTCTGCTGGGGACGACGGTTGCAGCAAGGAGCTGCGAAATGAACTCGTTAGCTTAATTAATCTTCTCGCATCATTGAAAAGCAATGAAGCCTACATCGTTGTCGAGTCCACCGAATCCAAACGTGCCAAACACGAAAATCAGCAAACGAGCACAGAGGTTCCTAGAGTAACCAATAACCCTAGTGCAACAGCCGGCCATCAAGGTCGATCGACATCAGATGACCAAGTAATGGAAGATGCTGACGGCCCCTCGCCTCCAGTTGCTGGGACTTGGAACAGCTCATATTATAATCGTCAAGCCCAGGTTGATCAAGGTTGGCAAGCTAACCACCGCAAACGCGCTGTCATAACGATCGAAGATCTAAGAAGGGAGTACCAAGCAGAGCTGGACCGAATATCAAGAATTGAGAACGGAGATTGGGAGTTTGGCGTTACTAATACGGGTAGCTAAAGGATAAACGGACACTTGTGAAATTGTTAATTCATTTTTTTTTAATGCTGAGTCGCTCAGAGACAATTCTCATGCGTTATTGGATGGCTTTGGAAGATGATAATGCGCACAACCAGCCAGACCTCGTATTGTGATTCCGCTATCATGGGGCTCTCGGTCATTTATTGTACGGAGTAAGATATCTAGCCTGTGTTCTAGGATTCAAATCTTTCAAATTTTAGAAATGTGCAAGTAATCGTTATTAGTAGTTCGTAATATCTTCACCTCCATCCAACAAAGAAGCCTAAGTACACCGTATGCTCAAAGTAGGATGCGCCTGAGGGGGGTACGCTTGACTATGTACATACCGCCGCTTCTGCTATTCCACATGGCTCCAGTCTGTCTATATATATCTATTTACAATTCATGCATCATAGATGGTGCGACACTTCTTCACAGCAGGCAGAGAGCAGAGGGGCGAGAAACAGCCTGAATGCTCAGATCATACTGGGTTTCCAACGTAAACGTCCGTCTAAATTCAACTGGTATTCGATGCCTCCAACCTATTGATGGTTTCTTGAGCTGTCGTGACTTTCAAGCCAACCCTTGCGTCCAACTCAAATGCCTCCCATCTAGACACCTTGTCCAACCATTCCTTACACTCTTTGACCTTCTTATCATCCTCCGCAGCTAAACTGTCTACGCTAGCTGGAACCTCGTTACTAGCTGCTTCTGCCGGTTCTGATTTTACGCCCCCTGAGCATTGATCGTCTGGCAAGCTCTGCGGTTTTACAGGGGAGCCAATCGGAGTATACGCACTGCGCTCCATCCAAATATTGGCGGCCATTTCGTAATGAGCTGCGGGACATGTCCAATCATCCTTAAGATGACCCTTGAATAAGGATTTGTCATGACATAGGATCTGGGATTGTAAAATCTCTTTAGACTCGGCATGTTTTCGTTGTGCTCGAAGAAGTGACGCGCGTAGCAGAGCCAATATGGCTCGCTCTTCAACACCCTCGCGGTCCCAGTACTTGTTGCCGTCACTCTCCGACCAGGATAGATTCTGGAGAGAAAGCTCCAAGTCCTTCTCTGACATGCGACTGTGTCCATTCCAGAAGTAATTCATTTCCTCAATTGGGGATACCCCAATTGCATCCACAAAGTCAACCTTCCATTCCTTTGCACGTAATTCCCATTTTGCGACCTTGCGACTCACAAACACGTCAAAGGGCAGCTGGCGGGCCAAAAACCGCTTCTTTCCTGCTTGTGTTGGAGCCTTGCGAAAAAACTCAGTCGCTTTTAATGCATGTCTCTTTGCAACAGAAGGGGAAGCTGAAATATTTCGACGGTAGAGCTCCAAATGTGATGCTGCTGCAATGAAGTAGTATAATGCTCTGGACCACGAGTTGAGCTCGGCACACTAAAAGGGAAGAACGATTAGATGATAGCCAAGCAGCATAGAACAATCACGTCAGCCCATACCTCAAGGAAGGTCTCAGCACATAGCTCGTACCGATGGAGATACATAGCGTTCATGCTTTTCTCAAATACATGAAGTGCTTCGACCTGTTTGAGGGGGCTTTTTGCACTGCCAGATATTAGATCTAGCGCAACTTCAAGGTTCTTATTGGCCGCTTCCATTCTTGACTCTTCCAGAAGCCACAGTTGGCTTCGTGGAAATCGTGTTCTCATATCAGCCAGTAGGCCTTCGAGCCGTTTCATTGGGTAGCCTTCGATATCCTCATCCGCACCGTGACTATCAGGCAAGATGTCAGAGCACCTTACGAAGCCGTTGTAGAATGCAAGTAACGCCAGCGCGGCAATCGCACCTGTTAGGTTATGATATTTGCTTGCCTTCCATAACAAGCGCAACCCCTTGCTCCGGTCACCGCGAAAGCCGACAATATATAGCAGCTTACTGAACGCAGGTGGGATCATGGAGATTGAAAGTAAGAGGAGCCCAAAACAAAGGCTGGTACCGGAATGCACAAATGTATCAACCGGATGGGAAAATACATCCGCATCTTCGTCGTCTGCTGATGAAGCTGGCGAGCTGTTTCGGCTGTCGGCTTCGGGAGCAGTAGGCGAAATAGAGCCTTTGGGGTGGGAGACTGCGCTCTGCGGCTCTTTCTGGTGTTCAGTATTAATTGATGGACTTATGTTTTCCTTACCCGTGTTGGGGTCTTAAATTCGTCAGCAATGAGTGGGCTTATAGGCTGAGTCGAGATTACCGCACCTTGAACTGGAGAAGAACCCACAGGCTGATCAGCTGGCTTTAACTTTGAGGTTTGGAGTCCTAGCTTCTCTGGTGATTCGCCTGCGTTGGTACGGCTTTGAGTGCCTTGACTCTGCAGGTATTTTTCCTCCATCTGGATAATACTGTCAAGTGCAATATAAGCTTTCCGTAGCTTGTAGAATGACTTGATGCTCTCTGTTAAACTTTCATTGAGCACCCCAACAAGGGCAGCCATCAACTGGGCCATACTCTGACATAGTAAGTATTCTGTACCCGGTGTATAGATGGCAGAGCGGTAGGCATTAAGAGCATTTGAATTATGTTGGGATTTGTGCTGGTCATTATAAGCACTGGACTCTGCCTCCGCCAACCTATCGGCAGCTAAGAGAAAAAGTGTTTAGTAACTTATGGCAAAATTCATTGTAAGGACACTTACCATTTCGCATGATTTCCAGCTCTAGGCCCAGAGTTGCACGTATAAAAGTGACAATACCTTTCCCCAGCTAGTCAACAGAGTCAGTGACAATACTCCTAGTAAAGGAGGGAGCTTCGGTCACATCAATTGGCAATGGAGTGTCGCTGGTACACTTTCAGCCCTGATGAAAAAGATTTGTTTACCAACCTTATGGAAGGAGGAATCCCCTTTATCTAAGCCTTCCTCTGCGCCATCCACATCATCATCCATGATGAGTGTAGTAGCTATAATACATAAAATATTTTAGATATTAATTTGAATAATTCTGAGGTCAGAGGGAAAAGAGAAATCAAGCACCTCTCAGGGCATCCTCAACTGCATTTACGAAGCGGATCGTTAGCCTAGCACTAAGTCTAGATGATCAGAAGGAACTTACGATCATGCGACTCCGCCAGAGCATCGAGCGACTGAGTGGACGCATTTGCAGGGGCCGTTTTGCTCTGGAGCCAGGTGCCTACACGAAACATCACGGAATCCCACGGATGTGAAGAAAAAGCGCAATTCGGGCATCAATCAACCCCTAGAGAATATGAACTATAGAGTAGGAAACCAGAAGAGAGAGAGAAAGATAGTCAATATCGATTTTAAGATTTTGAATCTTAAAATCTTAACTTCCAGCCGACAATCCTCCAGCTTGAGCGGCTGGAAAAGCATTCAATTTTGGAGGATGTAATGATGTAATGGCAAAATTTGGCTCGGACATCCCACTCTCTGCGCCCCGAAGGAGAGCTCGATGATCGTGATGTCACGTGCCTTAGCTTTCGTGAGGGCGGCTCTGTCTATCAGGTGTAACGACGCTGCGACAGAGGAGAGCTTTGTATATTCATCAAACCTTCATAACGAGAGCTCTAGAGATCAGGATAACCCTACTTACTCTCCCCGACCACCCTTCTCCTCTTTCTTAACCTTCAACCTCCTTCGATTTCCCTAGCCGCATCAACTATTATAAACATGGCGAGCCAGCCTGCTTCACAAGCTCCGAGCAACCAGAACCAGCCGTCCACAGACGCATCCCAGGCACCAGCCCACAATAACCCCACAGCTTTAGAGGAGGATGATGAGTTTGAGGACTTTCCAGTAGAAGGTACTTGCTACTTCCCCAAATTCGCTATTACAAACTGCCCGCGAATGCGGTCCCAAATTAATCAGGTCCCTGCTAATCCTCACTTTGCGCACTTTAAGATTGGCCGCAAGAAGACTCAAAAGTTCCGGACAACAGCGGAAGCAGCAATATTCATTTATGGGAAGAGAGCTGGGACGATGATGACACAAATGAAGATTTCTCGGCGCAGTTGAAGTACGTTACGAGATACCCTTTCATTCCACCCATAGGGTCAACATTTAAAGACACCCCCCAGAAGGCTAACGGTCGATTGTGATAACAGAGAGGAATTAAAGAAGGTGGAAGCGGCGAAACAGTGATCGATGAGGGCTTGGATATAAGGTGGTTTCCTGTTACATTTTAAGGACCAGACAGAAGAGCCTTGGGCATTTAAATGCCAATACCTATAATACTGAATGACGCATTTCCTATACCAATACTCACTGCGTTACAGATGCTTAGTACTTGAGTTTATCGTGGTATTACTTGATGCGATGTCAAAGAAATGTCCAAAAGTTGTGCAACGAAGTTTAATTGCTAGCTAGATATCGATGTTACAAGGCTGAAATGGCTGCTGTTACATTGTTTCTAATAATTATTGCTCAAGAATCCGACAGTTCAGTATACCTATTTACTCGATAGTGCGGAAACACCTGGTAGATCCTTACCCTCGAGTAGCTCGAGGGAAGCGCCGCCGCCAGTCGACACATGGCTCAACTTGTCCTCAGCTCCAAACTTCGCAGCAACGGTAGCGGTATCTCCTCCACCGATGATGACAATTTTTCCACTTTGTGCCGCCTCAACCGCTGCATCGAGTGTCTTTTTCGTTGCATTGGCAAATTTCTCGATCTCGAAAACACCGGGGGGTCCGTTCCAAAGGATCGTCTTTGCTTCACCGATAGCCTCCTTGAAGAGCTCCACACTCTTTTCACCACAGTCTAAACCCAACCAACCGTCTGGAATACCGTCAGCATCGGTTGCGTAGCCAACGTTGGCATCGGCGCCAAACTTGTCACCAGTGACATAATCAACGGGTAGAACAATCTTAACGTTTTGCTTCTTGGCTTTGTCCATGATATCTTTGACATTTTTGCTGCCAGCCTCGTCGAACAAGCTGTTGCCGATCTTGAGATTGTCAATGACTTTCTTAAAAGTGAACGCCATCCCGCCACAGATAATAAGGCTGTTGACCTTATCAAGGAGGTTGTCAATGAGCTGGATCTTGTCCGTAACCTTTGCTCCACCAAGGATAGCCAAGAAGGGGCGTTGGGGATTTTCAAGAGCCTTCGCAAAGTATTCGAGTTCCTTCTTGACTAGGAATCCAGAAGCCTTTTGTGGGAGGTCCACTCCAACCATGGAGCTATGGGCTCTATGGGCAGTGCCAAACGCATCATCTAGTAGAATATAATGGTTAGTGACTCAAACCTATCATAAGACCAAATTGACACAAATAAACCCATCTAGCCAGCAGCACTCACTTATATAAACATCGCCCAAGCGAGTCAGTCCTTGCCTGAAAGTATCAACCTGAGCCTTGTCGACCTTGACCTTCTTGCCATCGGCATCCTTGTAGCTTCCCTCCTCTTCAGCATGGAAACGGAGGTTCTCCAACAAAATAACTTGGCCATCTTTGGCATTCGATGCAGCCTCTTCCGCCTCCTTTCCGACACAGTCTGAAATAAACTTAACCGGTCTGCCGAGCAGTTTCTCAAGCTCCGGAGCCACAGGCTGTAGACTGTATTTCGGTGTCTTCTTGCCATCAGGACGGCCTAGATGAGACATGAGGATAACTGCCTTAGCCCCATTGTCGATGGCATACTTGATCGTTGGTAGCGCTCCGACAATCCGCTGATTGTTGGTGATTTGCTTGTTCTCGTCTAGCGGAACATTGAAGTCAACCTAGGAAATTAAAGACGTATTAGAAGATGTGCAGCCTAATGGAACCTTGGGAAGCAGTCGTACTCGAATTAGAACCCTCTTATCTTTGAGGTCAACATCGGTGATAGCAAGCTTGTTTGAAAGCGACATCTTCCTTGTGTTGTGAAAGGGGTTATATTCAGCGACTGAATACGAATGGGTTTCAATTTCGACCAGGAAGTGAAGATCAAATGGTATAAAAGCAATTGAAGAAAAAAAATGAGGGAAAAAAGGAGTAAACAGCGTCTGGATATTTTGGTGGGGATGTTTGATGTTGGCGGGGTGTCGGGATCGGACAAAAGCGGGAGAAACTATGATGTAATAGTTAAGTCAGGCCATCCTTTGGGACAAACGAATATCAAATCTCTATCTATGAACAAGTTTGGTGGTATGAATTGAAATAGAAATGAATGAGGCTAGATAAATCAAAGACCAGGGAGGTATTATACGCCCAAACTAGCACCTAAACCCAACCCGCCGTGAAGCGCCCAGTAACTCCCCAGTCCCAACGAGCGAATGCTGAAACAAGCCCGCCAATACCAGATAAGAAAAATCATTAAAAGTTTAGATTTTATAGCACTATTCCTCCTCCGAAGAGTTGGTGAGCGACAAATAAGCTGTCCAGCCAATACCCACAGACGAGACAAATGGCTATCTAGGAGTTAGTCTGGAGCCCAGTCATCAGACACAGTTGAAACAAAAAAGCTTACAATTTGAAATTGAATGGGCATGATGCGGAAGTTGAAGATTTGGACGGCCGGCCACAGCATAAAGTTGGCTTTCAACGTAGGTAGGTAGACGTCCTGGAATTTACGAGAGAGTGCCCGGCGACCACCTCCCTCAGCAAAAGTCATGAACGAGAAGAAGCATACAAGACCTGTCAAGCTGTTAGAGCGATTCTAGTAAGACGAACGATTAAGAGACACCATACCAATGGGAGCAAAGATAAGCTGATCCATTGCAACCCGTTTCAGGGCGGGAACCGTGGCATGGCTCTTGGTGATTGGGAATGCTCGCGATAGGAATCCGAACCATTGGAATTGGATGGGAGCCATGAAAAACCCGTATGCCATGAATCGCGTAAGCCGCTCGAAGTCAAAATAGGGAACCTTGTGGTATCCTATTTCACCCATTGCAGAGGGTTTCTCCTTTTTTATGTCCTCCAGATCGAGGGATATGAATACGCTCTGCCCGTCCGATCTTCGATTGGCTTTGGACCTGGTTCTAACCACATTGATCGTCTGTGCTACAGTATCTGCAACGCCTCCTAGGACCTGAACAATCAGTTAGCGACTTATTTCAGGTTGATGCCGGGTACGGTGGGAGGCAATGGGCATACAGCATTGGTAACCATAGTTGTCAAGACTGTTGAACAAGTTGTTTTATTAGTTTAGATGCTTATTTACTTGGATTTTAGAATGAACTGGAGGAACTTACCTGGCTTCTCAGCATAGTAGGAATTGAACTTGGCCGCCAGCCTCACTGTAATAGCCATTTCGATCAAGAATATAATAGTGTGCAGCAGTGGCTAAGTTGAGGTTAGCTGAACGGTTCGAAAATGGAGATCATTTGGAGAGATAAGCGCTGTAGGATAGATTCGGCGGGACTAGATGGATATACAGACCACACAACCATATATATAACGGCGATTCAGCCCATCGAGCATACGTCTTGAAGAGTTGATCATTTTCTTTGATCTTCTCAAAAAAAGCCGGAAGAAAGGCGAAGAGTTGGTCGAGAATTTTGTGGGTAATGTTCTCAGTCAGAAGGTAGTATGACGCAAGTGCTCGATGTGCGGTGGCTAGCGGCTTCTCTAGGATTCAAAAGGTGTGTGGTAAAATCAGCTGGAGAAGGGCTAAGGCGGAGGCGGTAGCGATGAAGAGAAAGATCGAGCTCGTGTCGATAGAGAATCTCGCGTCTTTGTGAGGTTGTCGTTGGCGTTTGAAACCCGTCCTCTTTGCAGCCTGCTTCAGCCATGCACACGTGACCTGTTTTGGGGCGGTGTCACAACGGCCAGTAATTGGCAACAGTTGTAGATGTTTTGTCGATACGGATGTACGGTAAGGGCTTGGGGGTAATTTCAGTCAAATTCATTTATAGAGGCAGCTACTCTACACGCTTGCGCTATCAATACTATGGTTAGAAGGGGAGATTTTGCTACAAGTTGAAATTGAAGAGAAGCATGTGCAAGTGGCATGTTAAAATGCGACTGTTAGGAGCCGACATCAAAATTCCGAGGCGACCGCACTAGCCAGATAGTATAGTGTCTCGTAGCCGGCCCATCTTCCCTACATCGAATAAACAAGTAACTTTTGGCTTTGGAGGACTAGGAAATCCAAGCATTCTTCCCTCCGAGTCCTTTCCTATATCACCACGCCATGGACGAAAATATATGCAGGTGCAAAATAACATGGCGCTTTTCTTTTGTATGGACTGCATCTGTATATTTGGTATACAGTCTTATCCGCACGGGGCGAGACGGTTTCATTTCTCATAAGGTTATTGATATTGTTGATTCAGGCGGCTTTTCCTCTCCAACCGGCTATTACCCCGAGCCTGAGTTCCCGTTGTCCAGCAAAGGGTATCCGCGCGTGTTTGCATGTGGCTGTTTCGTTTCGTCTTTATCATTAGATTGATTATCGTTAGTTTTCAATGTGGTATATTCCCGGGATCCGGTTGTAGGTCTAGATGTCACGACTGCCCGAGATGGTGTTGAAGAAACCAAGCTGGGTGGCCTGGTAACTACAGGAGTGCCTGGGGGCATTGGACTTGGCATGGGTGTGTTTTGGTGAGATATCCAGATACCCTCGATTTCAATGCCACTCTCCAAGGCCCGCGATCCAAACGGTATATCATCTTCCTTCTCCCTTGTATCTGATTCTCTCCGTGCCTCGGTATCTGGCCTTCTGGCGAGTATCTCTTTTATTTTCCACCTATTACGTAGTTGCACTCCCGTTCCATACACGAGGACGACGGCCTGGGGCGATTACTAGGGTTAGAACATCCCAGAGTAAGGACTTTTTGGGGGTCATGTTTATCGTACTATGAGTACCCCAAGTACCTGATAGTTTCAGTATAATTGTCAGTTGCGGGTGCTTTTGATTGTCAGGTCTGCAAACCTGGTCGCTGACTTACAAAGCACATCTTCTGCCACAGCTCCCAATCGACCCAGAACTGGCCCATCTTGTGTGCGGTATATGGGAAGAGTGTTACTCAACCTCGATAGTAAGTCCAGCTGCCAAAGGGAAATGCGCCAGTGATCGATGTGACCCACACAGCAGTAGAAATGCAGGTAAGAGTATTGGGAGTCTGGGGTGCCACTTCTCTAAGCCCAGTGCTTAGAAGGATAGTCAGTGAATGAATTTATGCGCCGAGTAGGGCACTATTTCCATACTTTAAAAGCAGTCTGCAAGTATCTAGTAAGCCACATGAACTGTGGAAGGAAGTAGTCAGAAAAAAAATCTTCCTTGATGTGAGATGCAGGAAGGGGCACTCTCTAGAAAAACCAATGATATACAGCCATGAACGGTGCCATGTTTGCTCGTAGGGAAAAGTTGCCACAGGTTGCCTTTATTCGCCAACCAGTATCATTCTATGTGTTGGCAAAATACCTGAGACATTTCTTTGTCCAGCTAGAATTTTCACATCTTAACTATCATAATTACCAGAAAACGGCCCCACCTCGACGCGCCGCCGAGAGGTACAAGCATAACGTCTGCCGATGCCCTGCAAGTCGATGTACCGGTCTTGGCTGGCAAGGACTGCTTAGCTTAGTCACCCCATCTCACGCTAATAGAAATTCTTCGGAGAAAAAAAGTTAAGAAAAATATTTGAGATTTCTAGACTGCAGGAACAACGGGATTTCAAATAAGATGGGGGGCATAAAACGCAGGTCTGATTCGGTAGACGAAGCTGGCAGGAAGAAGACCAAGTCGTCGAAAGTTTCTTCCAACAAGAACGAGAAGAAAGACCTGAAAACTTCGAGAAAAGGTGATGCAAAGGTCAAGGTAGTTTCGCAGCGCAGCGGTGATCCCGAGAGCTCAGATAGCGCCGATGAAAGTGAGATTACTGGATCAGACCCGGGCGCTTCGATATCTCAAAACAATGGCCCATCTGGAGAGCCTGAGCCTTCTGCCACAGGTACGCCGTGATACGCCAGAAATATGTGCATTGCGCATTTCCCAAGCTGACTCGTGGATAGGGACGAGCAATTCTAGAGAATCGCATGCCAAACAAAAAGCTTTAAATCGCGAACGGAAAGCCAACAAGCCTAACGCCGATGCCGTTGCCAGGACGAAAAAATTGTGGGAGAGACTGCGCCGGAAGTCACATGTACCCCTCGATGAAAGAAAGAAGCTAGTCGAAGAGCTCTATGGCATCATCACTGGCCGTGTCAAGGAGTTCGTTTTCAAACATGACTCTGTGCGTGTGATTCAAACAGCTTTAAAGTATGCAAACCTATCCCAGCGCAAGACGATCGCCAGGGAGCTCCAGGGGGATTACAAAGCTCTAGCAGAGAGCAAATATGCCAAATTTTTACTCGGCAAGCTCCTTGTGCATGGAGACGCAGAGATCAGGGACCTGATTATACCGGAATTCTATGGCCACGTAAAGCGCCTCATAAGGCACCCTGAAGCGTCGTGGATATTAGATGATATATACCGGACAGTGGCTACAACTTCCCAGAAAAACAGGCTGCTTTGCGAATGGTATGGTGCGGAATTCGTCCTCTTCAACGATGTCATCGAGTCGCAGGGGTCAGCCATGACTCTATCATCCATATTGAAGGAGCACCCAGAAAAGCGAGGCCCGATAATGCAATATCTTCTGGAGCTTATAAATCAGCTAGTTCAAAAGAAATCCACTGGTTTCACGATGCTCCATGACGCCATGCTTCAGTATTTTTTAAATACGACCCCTGGCAGCACAGAAGCCAGTGATTTCATTGAATTGCTAAAGGGGGATGAAGAGGGGGACTTGATGAAAAACTTGGCGTTCACCCAATCAGGTGCAAGGCTGGTATGCCTGGTGCTTGCTTACTCGAATGCAAAGGACAGAAAGAATCTGCTAAGAATGTATCGGAACACTATTAATATGATGGCAGGGGATCAGCACGCACATACGATTTTGCTGGTCGCCTATGAGGTTATCGACGACACTAAACTCACACAGAAGATAGTTTTTCCCGAACTTTTCGTGAATGATGACCTACTTCAGCATGTTCATAACCAAATCGCCCGGATACCTGTCCTTTACCTATTTACTGGAGACAGGACAACCTGGCTTATTACCGATACCGACCGCGAAATCCTAAAGGAAGTTTGCGAGATAAGGTCTCAAACTTCCAAGAAGGATGCCTCCACCCGGCGCAATGAATTGGTCAACGCGGCATCTCCGTCTCTTCTTGAATTCATTGCTGGAAATGCAGACTCTATAGTAGAGTCTAGCTTTGGATGCCAGTTCATCACTGAAGTCCTGTTTGGAGCTCAGGGCGAAAAATCCGCAGCACTTAATGCCGTCGTAGCGGCAGCTTCCTCTGGATCAGAGGCTATCCAAACCTCTGCTGCAGGGCGCATGTTGAAGTCGCTTGTTCAGGGTGGACGCTACGATCCGTCAAAGAAATGCATCGAACAGGTGCAGCCACCACTGAAGTTCCATTCGCTCCTCTATGATTGTATCCACGATGATATTATGTCATGGGTGACCGGCCCTAATGCCTTTGTTGTGGTTGGCCTTGCTGAAGCTGAGGACTTCAACCAAAAGAAGGAACTCATGAGCACTCTGAAAAAGAACCGAAAGGCTCTGTTGAATGCCTCCTCCAACAGCTCTGGTGACCAAGGCGCTAAAAAGCGCGACCCAAGCACCGCAGCTGCCAAGATATTATTGGAGAAGATAGATGCGCGATGATTGAAATATCGATCCCCTGAGATACTCTATCTAAACAACGTGCTCTCTGTACTCCATATTCGTTTTTATTCGCGGACCCAATGCTCAAAATATGTTCCTATCTAGATCTTAAAAAACCACATCCATTTTCTACATTTGTGTACTCTGTAGCGACCTCTTGTTTATAATGCGGTATACTTGGCTTTACAAGAGCGTGAAGTTTAATCTGTAGTTCAGTTACAATTTTGCCCGCTAAGCATGTAAACTGGCGTTCCGTTCCTCCACTTTTCCAGGAACATCAACGGTCATCTTCACGGCAAGATGGGCCATTCTTCAGGAGCCAAAATAATACAAATGCTACTTCAACATGACGGTGATTGCTATTCGTCCATTATTGCTATCTCGCTGGCGCGATAATTTCTACTCTTAAGATTAGTGACTCCTTGATCGGCGTGAGCTAATTTCTTTGGTGCCCAGGAGGCACCCTTGAAGACAAGACAATCGCATCTTTATTCTTTTCGTTTTATTTTTATTGCTCAATCTACACTAACTACTGGGCAACGAGAAGGCATTCTACAAATCATTCCTTTTATTCTTATTGCCCAATGCCCTGAGACTGAGAGGTGCCACTAACTTCCTTTCATTGTTTGATAATGCCCCCCGTAGAAACCGGCTTTGATCGCCAACGCGCCGGGCCAACAACCAGAGCTCCGACAATTCCATCATCAGGGTCACCTACATTTACAAACCCCGATATGATACTTCCGTATGAGGGTGAACGAGAATCCTCTACTCCTTCTCCCCCGTTCAAGGCATTACACCTGCAACATGCCCATTCGCAGTCGCTTCCCTACCTACCCCCGCGAAACCGCAGCGCGACCAGCACGCCGAATAATTCTACTAGAACAACCCTACCTACCAAAAATTCGCCAGTGAGCTCGGAAAACCAACAGAGTTCTTCCCGGGAGAGTGAGAATGGCGGAGCCCGCTCAATGGCGCCAACCAAGAGTGGTGCGCAGCTAAACAGCGGTTGGATTGATACGCGTAGTTATAGGGGAAACGGTCCGAGTAGGAACGGAATCGTGCGGTCTGCGGAAGATAACGAGGAACGCGACGCTGATTCGGGCTCTACGGGCAGCGCAAGTGGCGGAATTCCCCCTAGACACTCCACGTCTAAGAATGAACAAGAACCAAAAAGTGCCCGTTTTAGGCGATATACACTAGAGGAGACGGATAACAGGAACGAAAGTCGCGAAAGTGATTATGGCATCGAGGAAGACCAATATGGACCTGAAAAGGAAAGAAGGAAAATGGGAGCTATAGCGGAGGAAGAAGACGAAGAAGATGCAGGAGATGGAGATTCAGATCGCGAGATGCTTGAGGCTGAAAGAATTCTTGAAAACGCGAAGAAGAGACTTACAGTTCGTCATTATTCTCACATTTCGAAAATAGCTTGCTTGACATCATATATACTAACCTTATAAGCAAATAGAGTATGGAGGGTAACCTCAGTCGAGCGCGCACTTCATTTCGCATGACACCATCCCCCGCACCCCAATTGAATTATCATCATCCCTTTGGAATTCACGGTCTGCATAATGGGTCTATAAAGCCAGGCGCAAGACCCGAAGGGCGAGCGCAGACTAGTCTCGCCGGCGCCTTACTCCGCCAACGCGCTTCGCAGGACTCTGGTTCTATGAAGCTACATCATTCCAGGGGTTTAAGTGAGATATACGTATCATCGTCTCTAAGAAACGACTCCACAGCGGAAACAAAACTTTCGTTCAGATCTATCAGCGCCTTGGGATCTACAAATGCGTCTGGGTATGGGGCGAGCGACTTCTCTTTGGTGAATGGCCGACATAGGCACAAAGGTTCCACCAGTTCGATCAGTTCTAACGTATTCAATAACTCGGTGCATACTTCTGAGTTTGGGGCCGATGACGTGCCTGAATCATCATCACATCAAGATTCACAACCTGCGCCAAAACACAAAAAGCCGCTCTCTCAGCACAAATCACAAAGATCGACAGATTCGACCTCATCGGAGTGTTCCCAGCATGGGGCGCAATCAGAAGCACCCATCCTCGAGAGAAGGTCCCGGCAAAATAGTAAATTGCGGACGCCAAGCCCCTCCGCAGGCGCCAGACAGTGGTCCTCTGGCGCGACAGGATATAGTGAATACCCTGCACATATGACCCCGAGGAGCGGAACAAGAAGCGATCAACAAAACACTGATCGAGAAGCGGTTGAAAAGATCTCTAATATAGACCTGTCCCGGGCCCAGGAAACATCAAATTTCTATAATGCCCGAAGCAATGTCGACTTGGAGGAAATTGATGAGCATCCAGACAAGTCCCTGTCCCCAACAGCAGAGATTGATAGGGAGGCTCTCGCGGAAATATTGAATGAACCATTTGATGATGGCGATGAGTTCCTTGAACAGGGTATCTTGGATGAATTCCCTCCCGTGCCGCCGATCACCGAAACCATGAGACATGAGGACCGCTTGGATGCTTTTGACTACGAACATTTTATTCTCCATAGCGTTCTCGGTAACTATTCAAATATAAGGACTCGCCCAGAGAGTTATAGTTCGTCTGAATCTACCGAAACCACGCGCCCGCCCACCGGCCTGAGCACTAATGCTGTCCCTACCAACTCAGGCTATCATGAGCGGAAGAATAGCGTTGATTCTATCTCCACGTCAGCAACCTTTGCAACTGCCACTGAAGGAGCCGGCTTTGCTGAGGAGGATGATGATGGAGATTATTGGAGCGGGAATGAAGGTGAGATCAATTTTACCCTTTTTTGGCATCCAATTCTAACTGTATAACCTAGGCCTATCACAGTCTCGTCGGAAAAATCGGGATATGGCTCATAGTCAAGTGATAGCTCGCGAAACCGCCGATAATAACGAAACGCAAAGTCCCGACTCACCCACGTATCCCGGGTTGGTGTCTCGGTCCGCTACTTCCACACCGCGAGCTTTTGACTCGACAGACAATTCTAGAAGCGAAACTCCCCGAGCGGACTCTGGCTTTTCCAATAGATCCAGCACGCCAGTTCGTTCCACACCGCCCGATTCTTATGTAGAATATATCATATCTTCAGCCATGGCAGAAGAAACCCGGGCACACCCTGTCACCTCTAGCGATTTTAACAACGAAGATATCGAGCTTTTAAAAACAGTTGTTCAAAGCATTAGCCACGCCGGTGAGAAACTTATACGCGCCTCCACCACCGATTCGGCTTCGGGTATTGATGGCGACCCTATCTCATTGCTGCGCCGCCGCCTGGATACAGCTCGGAGGGCGCTGGATGGCGAGTTGGATGTTTAGCTGTCAGAATTGCAGCTGCAGTGCCAACGTCGAGATTACAACCCGTTCATCAGTCTCTAAGAAGGTTTATTTACGTCGTCTTGAATTTACAACAATACCCGGTATTGTTTTCGTTTTTTTTGGTGCCTTTTCAAAACCAAATCTATCCGGCTTTTTATTCCAATTCCTCGAATAATAACATGCTTGAGAACATAAAACTTCAAGACGTCGAACATAATAATACACATAGAATCGTATTTTATACACCATCGAAACCGCAAGTAGCCAAGGCAAAGGCGAAAGACCATAAGCCATCAAAAATATTTCTGTAAAATGTCGACTTGTTATTCCGGATTGGCCTCCGCAGAAAGAATGATCACCGAAGAGTATTTTAGATCCAGAGACCTGGAGTCATTCGCATCGAACTCAGCAATTTGGCGGGATTGTAGGGTTTGGTCTATCATCCAGGAAACAATGCGTCAATAAAAAGGAAAAATTTCCAACTTTTAAATCTGGGGTAGGACGTACAGTTTAGAGAGACCTCTTCAAACCAGCGGCAGACATCGTCTTCACTACCCTCTTTTGCTTTGAGGGTATAATCCTGGGTAATACTGAATGCTGGTGCTAAGGATCGCATTTTCAGATGTGTGGCTACTACTTCGGCGAATTTCTCAATTTGAGTAACAAAATAAACTGGCTGGCGTTCAAGCGGCCACTAAACCATTGCATTAGTAAAGCAAAGTGAAGCGATAGAAAAGATAGAGGGAATGGAAAATTTCAACAATACTGAAGTTTCGCTTTCTTGTTAAGATTGAGACTGAAAGGAGGGGGGAGGCAGGATATTTTTGCATAGCACACTCACTCGTTGAATATAATTATCGGAATTCCATGACCTGAATAACCAAGACATTCTCTCAACACAATTAAGAAGTATTAGGGTAGCAAGGAAAGTTCTAAAGCCGCCAGCACGCTGCCTTTGTAATAGGCGCTGTTCGTATTTGCTGAGCATCATCTTGCTCACCCTTGCTGCCCTCTTTTCGGCCGCAGAGCGCAGTTGAGCACTTATCAAGG
Organism: Arthroderma sp. MBC 290; assembly: GCA_030411455.1. Lineage (NCBI taxonomy): Eukaryota > Fungi > Ascomycota > Eurotiomycetes > Onygenales > Arthrodermataceae > Arthroderma > Arthroderma sp. MBC 290. The sequence goes on from JAPERC010000151.1 coordinate 49,458, forward strand.
AATAAGACTCTACATCGCTGGCTGTATTGATTGGTATTCGGGATTCGTTTGTGTTGGTCGTTAATGGCTGGAGAATAGTTGGAGGCAAAGTCGGGTTTAGGTAAAGGGTCCAATTCAAGAGGGGGTCAACGAGGATTGAAGTTGTTATCCATAATTCAAGCGCCGCGTTCAGCATTTCGTCCTGCTCGCCACATTAGCCGCAGGGTGTGAAGAAACTTGGACACGTTTGTTACCTGATATTGTTTACCCAACTCAGATGCTAGGAGGAGCGTCCTTTTAACGAAGGTGCATTGCTCAGCTTCAAAAAAGTGGTGAGGTATTGCTTTAATGTATACCTCCAATTTCGCACTTAATTCCTCCGTCTCACCGTTTAGGACATGAACGTAGTCCACAGCCCCGTTAAACTCTTCATTATGAACCAAGTCTAGGTTTTGGATTGACCCTCTCGGACCGTAGAGGGCCCCAAACGTCAAGAAGTTGGGATTATCTGATTCGAAATGCATTGCTTCAATACGGCCAGCGGAATGGTCAAATTGCACCTGGCTTTTGATTTTCCGGATGTCATGATAAGCCAAAGTCGAATGTAGCCCTGCATAGCGTCAGAAAAAGACCTAAAATCACCTTTTGACAAGGGAAATGGAAACCGTACCAACAGAATATGACTCCAACTGGTTCATTAAGCGAGCTCTAACACAGTATTCCATCCAAACCCGTGGGTTTTGAAGGCTACGGCATTGGCCACACGGCGTACCCGCCGAGCACTGCAGAAAGTTCGTCTATCAGCAATCTCCTAAAGAGAAACATGAAGTGCTGCAGGTTTCTTACAGTCTTTTTAAGCATACGGCATCGTAAACATGCCCCAACCTTCCTCACAACTCGAACTTCCTTTCGTCGCTTCTCGGAAAAGGTCGATCTGGGTTTTTTCCTCGGTGTCTTTACCAGCTCATCTGGATCGGGGTATGGTTCGGTTAATTGTATGCTAGGACTAGTCACCAGCGGGCGGATATATTGATTTGAGCGACCTTGGGAGGGAACTGCAAGGTTATGGTCTAAAGTTATTTCGTTCTATTTCAAGACTAATTAGCAAAGTAGGCCTTGATAATCCACTCCAACTACAGGTGCCTTCAGGAGGAACGAGGGAAGGAATATTCACATGGACATCAGGCTCGCATACAGTTGTAGGAGCCAGCGGAACATCTCCATCTTCAGTGACAATTTCGTTGGCGGAAGCTGCAATTAGCGAAAGTCGCGACGATTGCCGGGCATCATTCGATATATCACTCGCGAAAAACGGATTGCTTGAAGCCACATGCGCTGGAGAATTGGACTCTGTCGAGGTATTGAATAATTGTGCCGATAGTGGTGATGAAGGGGCGGAGGCGGTAGCGGTATGAGAGGATTCACCTAATAGGCCGATATAAGCAATTACGCAGCCACTCATTAGCAATGCCGACATGGGTATGAAAGCTGTACACCCCCACGCTTGGGCAGCTTAAGCCGGTGGGAATGACTCGAAGGGGAATTCATGTATCATACCAACGTCGAACCTTGTGGAGTGCTCGAGAGCCGGGTCAACAACGACTGCCCTTTCGCCACCATGAAGCCCCAGAACATTTCCATGATGATCAGAGACTTCATGTGCTCCCCCTACCCGCCTGGAAGCTTCAGCTAATACATTAAGCCCGTTTAGCCCCGTATTCTGCACGTTGGAAACAGCAGCCCCAGAAGGTGGACCAGGTATTTGTCCCTGCTTTCGAGCGCCATTTGCTTTCGTGACTTTGGTATCATGCGCATCGGGTTTAGCACTCATAAATGCATGTATCCGATCTTTGTCTGTCACCGGAATAGCTTGACATCTTTTCAAAATATGGCCAATCAATGTATCAGTGCGTCCTTTAGGAAATCTTTCTCCACAAAATTTGCAAGTGTGCTCATATCGATTGCTCGAATCTGGCAGCTTTTGCCCACGATGAAAAAACTCAGAGATTATCGCATTTGGCTTTCGACCCATGTTTTAAACGAAGCCCTCGAATCACTAATAAAGGTTCTCATCAATCAGTGCTCAAGATGCATCGTGCGGCGAACGATCAAATCACTGGCAATCGCACAGAACGCGTCTCGATAGAATCAACCATGTCTGAGTAGCAGGCATATAGGTATGGACTAACATAAATCTGCTAGAGCAAGAAAATAACACATATGGATTTAGATTGACCGCTGTTTAGAGCTCATGGCCAACCGCGTTTTGGCATAGATTTGGCAAAATGATGCCTTCAAAGGGCGGTCTGAATATTGACGATTTATTCCGCCTTTCTAGCCTTAGCATCAAATATTAGTAATTCAATAAGCACGTGATATGATCTTTCATTTAGATCTATGAGAGCAACCAGTTGGGTTAGTGGCCTTCTCACAAGATCACTAACTAGATCAGAGTACATGGCTAGCGATAGACGTCTATTCAGCAGATACGATGATGAGGTGGCCGCCACGGTACACCTAAAAGTTCAAAAATCCTCTTCTCATCCCGGCTTTCGAGCAGACGACCAGCGTTCAACTTCATACGGTTTGGGAGGCGCATGATATCGCAGAACAGCCCCTTTTGATTTAAACACATCCCTTTCTTACTCGCGAGCAGCCGCAGGCTACGATTGAATATATCATTACCAGTGAAGTATATCAACGCGGCACCAAGTTCATCTCCGGGGACAAAGAGGAGATCGATACGTCTCCATGTAGATGAACCTGGCAATGTTGATGCTCCGTGCCACTTCGACCCATCTACACTTGAGGATGTAGCCAATCCAACTTTTAGAAACCCCTGCTCGAACAGCTGTGGGACTATTTTGTCATTAACAAACTGGTTGATCTCCTCGAGGGAAGTTCCTTCCTTGCTGATGAGAACATCAATATCTCCACTGTCTAACGCCCCCCTTCGATAGGACCCCCCAATCATGACTTGATAATCTTTATCAAATTTTGAGATAGCTTCTCGTACGATGTTGCCATGTGCCTCAACTTCTGCCCGCGGTATACGCTGACGAAAGTCATCATACCGATCTATCCCGATCCGCTGATTTGTAGTTAATGACGCTCGTTCTTTCAAATCATGTAGCGACTTGTAACCTTGCGCTACCCATTTAGCGGCCTGCTGAAACCCAACTCCATAGATCTGTAGAAATTCAGAGAGCAATATATCCTTTGGTTCTAGTTTCGTCTGCTCCAATTGCCGGAGCCTATTTGTCCATACAATCTCTTCGATCTTGGCTGCAAGGCGCTCCCCAACCCCCGGGATTGCGAGTGCTCGTTGTTTTGTCGTGATCTTCTCTTTCTCCTTTCGGAGCGCGTTTATACCACGCCGGTAGGCAAGACAACGCCATTGATCCGACACTCTCTCATAATACCCTAGCATTTGTTCTAACACTTCGATAGTATGGGTGTTTGGGTTGCTGCTGTTTTTATCACGAACATTCTTCTGCATGCGCGTGAATGACTCCTGCCATGGCCGATTGCTCTTTCGATACATGTGCGCATTTTTCGATGTGTCATCTGAATTGGAATCCCCTTGGTGAGCGGATGGTGGGGGCAGGGTGGAGATATCCTCTTCTTCCTCATCCAGAGGCTGCCTTGTCTTAGTTCTTGATTACGAAAGTTCTCAAAAGGATTATAATGGCTTACCAGCATAGCCGTTTCTTTGATATCCTTGATCACGGAGGTCAAATCATCACCATAGTCTTTAATAGAGGCACATGGAGACGGTGATCTGGCTGCAACTACGGGACGAAGCGCATCCGATTCATGCCTAGTCACTGGCGTGGGTGAAAGACTTTGCGCCGCAAGCGACGGTACTGTGTCTTTCCTTCCTTGAGGACCCTTAGAACTCAAAAGGAAGGGGTCTCCCTTCAGTCGAAATTTTGGGTTTGAGGTATTCAGTGTGGCCCTGTTTGTTATACACTCTGATGGATACAATTCGTTCACAAGGGTCACCCCAGCCTAGATCAGAATATGTGAATAGCGGCTCCCACAAGTCTCAAGCATGTTTCACCTCACTGGAAGGGCCCCCAAGCCAATATGACTCAAAACATCACTATATGATAAACGCCTTTCCGCAATTATATGGGTAACATTACTCCCCCATGTTGTAGCGCGGGAGGCACCGCATCCAACTGCTCTTGCAATTCGGATGCGTCGAGCTGGGGATATGTCATTGTTCGGGACAAAGACTAGTTAAGCAACGAAATTAGGACTAGATTATTGATGCTAGAAGCTAAGCGTGTATATGCTCACAAAAGACATAGTCTTTGAATAATTGTCGGCTCTCAGGAATGGCCTCAGAAGATCTTCCCCGATTCGTATGAGAAGAAGCTTCAAACTGCCCTGTCTCTGGTATCCTCTCGGCCTGAAATAATTTCGGTTCCCCAATCTTAACTGAGCTGATGGGCTGTGTGCTTCTTGGTGGAAGGGCTTTGTTACGTTTGCCAGAGTTTGTAACAGATGGTTTCCCTTGAACTTTTCTTTTGCGAGACCCTTTCAGGAGAGATGCTATATCATTCTCATCATCACTTGCCTCTCTAGTATCTTGAAGCATTTGAGAAAACGCTGTCTTGTCCATGATCCAAAGTTGTTGCCCTTTAAAACGTATTGTGGGAGGCGGAAGTTGCATCACAAGCTCCAAGGCAACAGCGGCGGCAAATAGAGTTCTAAAGCGCGCATAACAAGCGCCAAGCCACGTGAAGCTTTCACTTTCTGGAAGCCGAGAACGTTCGGCATTATTTTACTTCCTTTTTCCCTCTGTTTAGCATTCTATTTGGCGGTCAATTTCCCAATTGGTTGGAGGATCTATACAAGGCTAAGTAGGGGGGATTTCTGCAAACTCATCACCACTTGCCATGGTCAAAACTCGCGCTTTCAAGCTCCTGTTCGGATGCCGGATTGCACCCTTGAGCCAACCATGCCGCCAACGGCCCTTTTCCATCTCGAGCGGGCGCGAGAATAAACAAGCACAACGCCATGAAGAGTTTGCCCCCAAACCGCTAAACCACCCACTAGGCTTACAGCAAGTGCCTCAGGTGGGAGAAAACACAGGCGTTGATCCCAGGACGCTTGGCCAACGCCGAAGAGATTTTGTTAATCATGAAAAACACTTAGAGCGCCGTGTTCACCTGTAGGATGCTTTCCTTCTACTACCATCAACTCAGTGGCTTCATGGCTAACTCGTTGGGATTTTGCTGTAGCGCGACCGAATTCTCAAAACCCTACTTTCGAGAATGGTCCCGGATGAATTACCATCACGGTAAAACATTTATTTCCAACCCTCGCCTTTTCAAGCAGGAAAAGGCTTATTATTTTCCCAACCTGTTTGGGCGTACGCTTTTACGTAAAAATCCACTACGAGACACTACCCCGATCCTCCACGGCAAGCTGTCCATCGTATCCATGTTTTCTAGCCTTTGGGCTGAGCGGCAGACGGCTTCCTTTGTCGGTAAAACGCAGAATCCGGAATTACACCAGATGACCAACGATGCCAGCTCCTTGGTTCAGCGAGTCGATATCAACACCGAGAGTAATCGGCTTCGAGTATGGTTAATACGGATGTTTATGTGGCGATTGCGGCGGACCCTACCTGAGGAACAGTACGGGAGGTATTTTCTCGTGAACAAAGGTCTTACAAACTACCTAAGGGACCAAATTGGCATGATAAATAGTAAAGTTGGATATGTTTATCTTGTGGACGAGAAGTGCAAGATTAGGTGGGCGGGAAGCAGTATAGCGGAAGCAGGGGAACTGGATTCCCTAAACAAGGGACTCAAGAAGTTAATAGAGGAGAGGACATCCGGAAAAGCTGCTGAGGATATCGCGGTTACCCCTGATCCAGCTCTCGAAAAAGAAGCCCAGATAGGCTAGAACTGTCAACTGTATTATATATTGTGCATTATACCCCTAAACTCCCCCAAATTCGCTAACAACGCCATCACGAAAGAATACAATTTCCGAACCATCTAGTGGTAGAAGAATAGTACCAAAAAACAGAAGCCTATAAAGGAGCCAAGGATTATACCATCCCTTCTCCTTTTTGCTCCGATTTTGTTCATTAAGTTGTTGATGGTGGGTATCCGACTAGCAGCGCCCATGATCCTTCGGTTTATATTTGCGAGTGTTTCTCGCTGTACGCCAAAATTCTCATTCACAGCATAAGCCTGGCTTAAAACATTGTCAACCATGTTGTGACTATTGTCAAGTCGATTTCTTTCCTCTAGCATGTATTCCGCTTCGGCGCCGGAGGGATTCGAGGCGCGATAGGCATTGATATCCGACCTGACGTTGGAAAGTAGATTCACCCGATCGCGCGTTTCGGAAATGGAGGCTTTTAAACGTCTCAGTTCGTGTTGGTGGTCCGAAAGGACTTCGCGGTGGCGGGAGAGATTATTTTGTTTCAACGCCGAGGCGGTCAAAGCGGATTCGGAGTCTAATAAACGGGATAGCTGAGATATGAGAGAGTTTCTCTATATGAGTAGAACACATTGTTAACTCTATGCCCATGGAGCTTTTTGGTTTGGACCTGGTGGCCTGTCATACTTTGTCGAGTACATCTTCAATCTGCGATAGTACACGTTTCTCCTCCGGCGAAGGTGTCGGGGGAAGGTGTGTCATTGAAGCATATTGGGAGTACGTTTGGAATAGAGACTCGGTCTAAACAAAGCATTAGTTTGTGTTAACAAGATAGGTGTAACCACAGTAGATGAGTATGCACCTGTGTCTCAAGGCCGCGAGCTTGCTGTCGCAGCTGGGCCCAGCCAGACCCTGTTGAAGATGCCATAAATATCCAGTTTCAGGCATTCAGTTTCAGCATTCTATTGTTTGGCTGTCGGTCATAGTTTTGCAGCTCCAAAACAAGGCAACCTTCGAGGATGGAATATCAGATAGAACTGACGCTTCACGCACCCGCAGGGAGGCGTCCTTTGGCCGTTTGACAACCCGCGGCCATCTGGACCCACATTCATACGACGGCTTATATAAGCACATGTTCCAAGATTTTCTCTTTTTTCATCACGTGGACGCTCGCCTAGGCGCAAAGAGCCAAAAGCCCTAGTCCCACAATTTCACTATCTGGTTGACGGAGAGGACTGCAGCAACTTCACGCCGACAACCAGCAGACACCACGCCGCTCAGCCAGTCAACATGGTATGTATATCAAGATTACATTTGCGCATTCACTCGCTAACGAATTCAACAGTCGACAGCCAAGGTAAAGACCGGTCAGCTCTGGGGCAAGAGCAAGGAGGATCTTGTTAAGCAACTCGATGAGTTGAAGACCGAATTGGGCCAACTCCGAGTGCAAAAGATTGCCGGAGGCGGTGCTTCCAAACTCACCAGAATGTACGTTTTTGATCCCTAGGATTTTCCTGTCGATTTCCAATTTCCTACGATCGAGGTTACCGAGATAGACTATTGGGAAGCAAAGGAAAATGGAAGGAGAAAAAAAATAAAAAATTGTTGCTGTGCGATTCTGACTCGAATATTTTCCCAGCCACGATCTCCGCAAGTCGATCGCAAAGGTCCTTACCGTCATCAACGCCAACCAACGCTCCGCCCTCCGCGTTTACTACAAGAACAAGAAATACCTCCCTCTTGATCTAAGAGCTAAGAAGACCCGTGCCATCCGACGACGACTCACCCCACACGAAGCCGCCCTCGTCACGGAGAAGCAAAAGAAGAAGAACATGCATTTCCCCCAGCGAAAATATGCTGTCCGCGTACGTTTACACTGAAAAGATTTCCTCCATAGATTGTGGGATCTCAAAGGCTTCAATTACTGATATTTCGATCTTTACAGGCTTAGATATGATGTGTTACTGGGTTTAATTCGGAAAGCGTTGTGTCCTATCTGGTGAAAGCCCATTAGTCGTAATGAAAAGTTGCGAGATGTACCTAAGAAGGATGTTCTTTGCGACAATTATGAAATGAAAAGCATTTTACCTTGCCAATCCGAGCTTCGAATAATTCGATTTTACGCAGCTATACTACCGGCGACACACGTTGCATTGCCCTAGGTATCCAACAGAGAGCAATTTGCGTGAGCAATTTTGTGCGAGGTGTATGTGTTGTTTTCTATCAGGGCGGGAGCGATCCACTGGATATTTTAAGTCGCTACGTGTTTCTACAGTTCGAAGTTAAGAGGGTGCAGAAATGGTCAAGAATATTATTATGTTTTCTTTCTATACCCGATATCTCCCAAACTGTCACTAGAACTAGACTTGTGTGGCAATGTAGGACAACCCCTGCCTGGGTCATTATCAATAGAATGGCATCGAGGTTTGCAAAAATGCTCACTGGGGCTGCCTCCATCCAATGGAGGAACCACCTAAATTATGCATATTTTCCATCGTCCACATCCCCCCACAGAAACAAGACCTCATCACTACCGTTCGTAGCAACATACGAAAGGTTGCCCGCGACTTCGGTGACGTTACATCCCCTGAAGCAGCGCCGCACCGGACACATCTTCTTCTGGCTACTTTCGTCGTACCATCCAAGGCCAGCGGAATCTTCTTCAGAATATCTAGCTCAAATTTCCGTTTGAACATGCTGGTACCCATATCGTCACCGATACTTAGCCAGCTATAATCCTGCAGGCACAGCTGCATGAGATTTGCTTCGTTTCGAATCATCGGTATGGTTTTGGTGAGTATTATGATAACGGCTGGCTGCAAAACTGGCGGTATATTTCCAGTTACTAATAGGTCACGTTCCGGTGTGGCACGGTCGACATTGCTAAACCCAGCATTTTCGTATGTTTGGTTTACGACGTTGTCAATGCTTGCGAGGAGTTTCTCGTACACATCAACTCTCAATGGTGATTCCGCGATCAGCGTGACAATTCGGTAGTATATCGTATATGATTCGTTGCTAATATTCGTGGCACTTCTAAAACCAGTTGACAAGCCGCGGAGACCGCGGCAAACGTATTTAAGGAATGTGCGTGGGATGCTTGTCAGTACCAGAAGGACTGGAAGGGAAGCAAAATTTTTGGCTATGCATGTCACAAATCGACGTTAGCTACTCAAGTATAATCATAAGAAAGCAGGCCATCACAGTGATTTACCTTGGAAAGATATCGAGTCAGAGCTTGGTTGATCTAGATTGTCCGCCGTTTCACATAGCTCGTCAACAAGAAATCTAGCCAGATCCAGAGCCCATTTCACGTTTCCATAGATCATTCGGAGTATATCTGATTTAATCGACTGTTAGCAATATTGGTGCGTGGTCTGAATATTGTAATGGAACTCATACCCGCGTCATAGCAGTCATCCTCTCGGCTTCCCTTAAAATGGAAGTATGCGAAGAGAATAGAAGTTTGGCGAAGCTGTAATGTAATCCAAGCAACGGCTGCTGGAAGCGGACGGGTATCATATTTGGAGACAAAGCCAAAAGCAGCGTGCATGCTGAGACACTTTTGAATATACGGATTGTTCATTAATTTCTCTTGTTCATGTGTATAGTCGACGTTCATCGAAAGGGCTCGGTACACTTCGTTGATAAATCCGACTTGCGCGTCTTGGTAACGGTTAGCAAAGAGTTATTTTAGGATAGGGGGCAAGTAGCCAGACCAGGAGCTAGTTGCTGCACAACTATCATCAGTATATCATCAAAATTGCAATCATTCCCGCACGCCCGGCTATATGTCAATGACAGCGCCGCCACGGCACTCGTAAACTCCCCTATACGATTGCCTGTCAGTGATTAATTAATACTAGGGCAAAGTCAGGGACCGTACCTTCATTGAAAAGACCATTTTCTGCCCCAAATGAATGCTGCATGACACGGAGTTGTAACTGTGATTTAGTATCCAACACTGCCGCTAGGCAGCCGTTTGGTGAAAATGCTATATGGACACCTTGACGTGGTGTTAGTAGACAGGCTGACAACATGAGACCACAATAGCCGCTCACCTGAATCCACACCAACGTTGAAGTTGAAACCAGCTTGGGCCATGCTTGTCACATTATCAATATCATGAAATCCATCGAGAGAAGTCATCGTCTTTGAATCGTAGAACGAGATGCTACCATCGGCGAAAACTATAGCCAGAGCCCTTGCAGCTTCCATGTGCTCAATTGCGACAACATGTTTATCAAAATATACGTCCCCGAGCCTTCGTAGTTCCGCTTTCGGCTGCATCAAAACGTTAATTAAATCCATCAATCAAATACCGGTGTGGCTCACCTTCGGCTGTTGAAAAGTAGCCTTAGATACAATATTATCAAAGCAAGCATGAAGTTCTTGAGTCGCGGAGCCAAATTCCCAGTAGGCAATAATGCTGGATGGCTCCGCTAAATTCAATTTGTTCTCCGAGGACCGGGGCGGAGAAGAAAATAGAGCAATGATAAATGGAGTGGCTGAGAAGCTTGCAGGCGCTCCGGGGAGGCCTGCTGCAGGTGGACTCGTAATTATTTCCAAGTGAGTAAGACTAAAGGATGAGTTCGGGCTATCGGCAGGGTTCTCAGAGCTCCCATGGGTGTCGTTGGGTTGCCTAAATAGAACCCTGGGTTTTTCAGTCTTGACATGAGAAACCGTGAAGGTCGGGATTCCGATATAGGGATTCGGCTTCTGAGGCAAATCTGACGGTGTAGGGGTCCCCCACCCAATTTGAGCTCGATAGATACGCAATTCTCCAGACACAGTATAAGTTGCTATGAGAATGATACCACCTACGACGGAAATTCAGTAAAATAGCCGGATACAAGGGACGATCAGGGGGATCAACCTTCCGTCGGAAAAAGAGAAGCATGGGTTAGGATCTTATCAGAACGTCCAGTATTGTGTAATTCGATAGAAACTTCTCCCCATTTCGGTTCTTGGTTTTGATACAAGAACTTGATGTTGCCCGACCGGGTTATACAGATCAACGCTGATTTATTCAACGGGTGAAATGCACCCGCTGGCCGCCGAGGATATCTAGAATATGCCCATCTTCCGTTGGTCCTCACAGCCTTACTAAAGGCATGCACCTTATGTTTGAACATGTAAGTGATTATGCGGGGACCAAGAGATAAATTTATATATAAAATCGTACTTACAGGTCGATTCATAGACAACCACATCAGCCCAACTAGTTGGTTTGCATCATCATCAGCGTCGCTGAGCGCAAGCCGTAACGGTCCTAATACGTTCAAAGCGATTGACATTGAGACTACCGTCACACGACCACACGAGTCGACTATAGCAAGGTCTGATCCAGCTTCATTCCAAGCCAGATGAACGAACGTATGCCCTTCATTGGCTTCTGCAATCTGGTTAGTGGGCTTTTCATGGTTAAGATCCCATTTACCATCCTCTGGGCTACAAGCTAGATGCCGTAAAAACGCCTTTTGGCCATCCGAAGAGATGTATGCAATAGCACCGAGCCTCGACCAAGCTATCTTCCTGGAAGGTATTCCGTCAGCTACCAGCAAATCATGATGGGGGCATCAGTGCGATGACTAGGGAAATGAGTAAAATTCTTCTGAGCCGATACATACTGGCAGCAACCAAGCAGCCGCAGTTCGTCGAGGCGCTGGGAAAGTCCCTTAACAATGGGAGGCGCTGAGGGTGCCAGGCCCAAATCCAGAGATGCTGGATCACCAAAAAGGTCATCAACGTCGATGGATTCATCCATCATCATCAGAGGCATCCCTACTTTTCTAATTTTATAGCTGGTACCTCATAGTTTCCGGAGAACAGTGTCAATCTCCAAGAACCGCACCGAAAAAGTAATACTACACGGCCTTAGTGTCTGTAATGCTTCCTGCTATTTTGCCAGGACGTTTTTGGACACCCATCACGTGACAATGGTATATCTACGGTCAAAAAAAGAAGTATGAAGCGTTAAATTCATTATTATTGCTAAGCAGCTGTGTTGGTAAATACAAATATGCTATAACTATAGCAAGCCCAGTTGTAAATGTTTTCCTAAATCAATGAATACGCCGCGATTCGAATAGGAATAAACTCTAACAGGAGAGAGTATTCTAGACACAGTGAATGAGAACAAGTATACTGAAGGGGGAGTCTAGACAGAAAATGAAGCAAACCATAGCATTTGATATCTAATCAAACTCGTGTTAGTCATCGCTCAATAATCTCTCCATGTTGCGAGGAATTTTATCGGGGTGAATGGTATCTTTCACTGGTGAGGGCCGTGAAGCAGTGAGGGATGAGTCTGCGCCAGGAACCACTGGTCCATTCTTTCTTGCATCGCCAGCCGGTATTGATTGCATGACTTTTGATGACTTTTTAATGACTGACTGAGGCGCTGGTTTTCCAACCCTGAATTTTTGGTCGATCCTGTTCTTTTGATTCGTAGGTTCTCGAGGTTTTCTTGCGCGGGGTTTTCGTGTCTGTGGTGGCTTATTTGTGTTTTTGCCTAGCACCTCTGATATTGGCCGCTCATTACATGGGCCACTATGAGAAGGAGCGGAGGGAATGGGCCATTTCTCGTCGGCAATTTCAGGTCCGGCGTCAGAGCTTGAACTTGGTGTCATCAAGCCTCCGTCGTAAACCTGTTCGTTTTTCTGACTTGAAACCACAACAGAAACGCCGCTCTCTTGTTTCACACGTTCCACGTCTGAGGGCGTGCACTCGTCAAAGATGTCGTCGCGGCAATCATCCCAGTTCCTTAGACCGGCGTGGTGGGCAACCTTGTCACAATCTCCCTTTATAGCCAAATCCCAACAATTTTCGAACTCTTTGCCGGTAGGAACCGAATCGTGATTTATCCAGATAGTAACCCCATCCTTCCTACCTCTTACAACACGGCACATCTCTTTAACGATCCGCCGAACCCCGGGTATCTTCATGCTCGTGCCGACAACCACCAGCGCGTCTGGCCTGGACCTTAAATCAGAACTAACCACTGATCCAATCGCCTCCTCGTCGGGATTATCCTCATTATATAGAACGATCCTAGGCCTGAGCTTGCCAACACCACGACTACGCTGGCCTGTAGTCGTCCTTACCCTCTCTATATCTGAACAAGCAGGACAGAGTGGCGGGTCGGGTCCCTGAAATAACTCTGCTTGAAAATCTGAGGTGTAACGACATTTTTGGCACATCATTTTCTTAAGGCCACCGTGTAATTGTATAGTGCGCGGCCAAGGCCCTTTGACGCCTAGAGGAATTTGAGTTTCCAGAGGGGGGAGCGAAGATTCAATCCCATCCACATTTTGTGTATATAACCTTAATAGGCGGCCGTCTTTCGCTAGTCGTGCGAGAAGGTGATGAAATGCAGTAGGCTGCGCGGCCACTGCCATACTTGATAGTGATCGGACCATATCATGAAACGAGGAAATCATGCTCTCATCTTGATATACAACAGACGCGTCGAAAAGTTGTTTACCGGTGGCTTTCAGTTTATGGTCCTTCTTTATCGTATTAAATAGCCCGTGGGAAGAGCGAAAATCGGGTACTAGACCTAGTAAGCCTAGCACAGATCAAAGGCGGCCAAAAATAGGTGTACTTACTGCCAGCAGAAACCGAAATGCCCGCACCGGCTACCACGACAATCTTGCGCCTCTTGCGAAGACACGTAAGCAACAAGTTGAGTTGCGATACCTGATCTACCTCACCGATTTGCGAACATATATCCAAGTCTAGGTGCCTCATGATCCGTGGGTGTAGCTGCGTCTTTCGCTTGGGCTTTGTGCGGATGGGCACCTCCTTCGTCGATTCGGCGATCGTAGGGCATGTCGGCTGGGACTTATGTGGTAGTCCCCGGGAGGGAGGAGGTGAGAAATAGGAGTCTGGTCGACTAATTGGAGACGAAGGGGGAGAACTCAGGTCCGATGAGCCATCAGACATAAAATCGCTGAAGTCCAAGTTCATTTTTCCTGAAGGGGATGTGAGGACCAGCAGAGCCGTCCTGCACTGAGAACCGGGGAAGTCAGAAAGTTATCCCCTGAGGATCATAGAGAATCCATTTAGGTGATGCAATAATAACATTGATCAACGAAACGGGACTTATCGAGATGTTGGTCGCGTTGGATGCAAAAGGAGCCAACCCAGACTTGGAGAGGAAGCTAAAATGATGTAGATACGCGAGACTCCGCGCTAAAAGTTGGGCCCACTTCGAGGAACGCCAAAAAAGCCCAATCCTGGGCGGGCGGATCGCGGCAGCAAGAACAACAACAACAGCAAGGCGTCCAAGCCTCGCCCACCACGAAAACGTCACGTCTTTCATACTCTTCACTGAACAACACACCTTCAATAAGGAGAAAGACACATCGCGCATAGATTTGCTTATCATTCCCTATCTCTATGTACCCCAACAAACGATCTTATATCCCTAGTGACAGCTTCTCCCGAGTAAATCAAGATACTTTGACAAGATCAGTACCGGATTTGTCATTGATTTTCTCCCAAATAATACTGGGAGTGAGACAATAGGATTACGACGTATAAGCGGGTATGGGTGAACTAAACAAGAGAGGACAATTTTAACCTGTCCTTCAACATAGGGCGTCTTGCAACCCCTTGATAGCCTCTCGATGAGCGCGTACGTCGTGTTAAGAAACCATTCCATACGATACCTACCATAGAAGTCTAGACTTGAAAGAATATAATAGAAACTTAAGATGTGAGCTAGTTCTTTCTCAATAGCCCAAGCCCGCGGCTGGTTAAGCTCGATACGGAGTATACCCGAACCTGCTATGGCTCAGACACTACGATTTTCTATCTATTCATTCGCGAACCTACTCCATAGCTAGGAGGGTGATTTTAGGGTAATATAATATTTGGTGGCATCCTTCTCTATTTGATGCCGTATGCCTCCCATCTACAAGGTTATTCCGTCGATCTGTGTGGTAGAATTTGCAACTATTATTGCTCTTCCCCCTTGACTTCATTCCGACCCGCATCTCTATACACTGATCACTACCAAATCCCTTTTGCACGGGATGCCTTGGATAGCATTGTGGGCTAATCGAGCTACCTGGGCTTCTGTAGGGTAGTATACTGGTGGTTTCATGTTTTGACTACTTCCTTTGTTTTGCCGCCTGCAAGTTCAACAAGTCGAAACCTAGGGGCAGCAGTATTTTGTGTGAGCATTCAATGGTGCAGTAGATGATGAAAATTTTGCCACAGAACTTCCTGCTTGCTGTATCATTTTATCTGATTCAGGCGGAATGGCCCTCAGGATGCTTCATCTGTTAGCCTTGAAGAAGGAGATGGCACGGGCAAATAGAAAATAACCCACGTGCGCCAGGAAGGCGACATGTTTTGTGTTACATACAGAACTTCTCGGACTGTGCAGAGGTGTGAGTATAAGATGAATGACGGAGTACCCTCAGAATTTGGCAGCTTATTCAATACTACAAAGCTGTCATCTCGGAGTGACGAAGACGGCTCAAAGTCGGGATGAATCGATAAGTGTTCAATAAAATTGTACTAGCAGTAACTTAATATATACTTTTCTATTTGTGCAAAGCAGATAGTACGATTCAAGAAACACTGACCTTTCAAAATGAGCATTAACCTCCTTGTCGAATGAATTTCTGATATCTGAATAGTGTCGTCGACTGTGGTGGTTGACCAGGCCAAGCCACCAGCGGCAATTAGCCGCACTAGCGTGGTCTTGCAAACGCCATATTGCGCTCTCGTGGGCTGCAGATAGTTGACAACCTCAGAGAGAATCAATCAAAGAAAAAATTGTGCGGCCAATAACACACAAGTAGGAATATTGATATGCCGTTGGGTATTCCGGCCATAACCATGGGGGAAAGTGTAATCCTAACGGGATTAACACGACTATAAACTTGATAATTAGGATTAAACCAGTTGGTAATCTACCTAGGGTGGCCTAGTGGATTACCCTCAATCTGAGAGAAGCTCGTTTTTTTAAAACTCCTTAGTGATGTCCCCGAGTTCGAGGCATGTCGCCGACTTCATATTTTTATAACTCTACCGTGTGTTGATTTCTATTCTGACAACAACATCAGCAGCAGCAGATACTCCAACTGTGATGGCTTGGTGGTCAAGCCGCAGAAGCAGAAGTCCTATGAAAAAGAAAGGCTCAGCGCCATGGAGGGGTGATAGAAAACGGGCCAAGATGCTATTATCGTACAAATTCCACCTTTTGAGAACGACATCTTCCTGTTAACGGTATCACTTTCCAGGCAGTTAGTCGATGGGTGTAAGCCAGCCTTTGCTTCGTAGCCCCTAATAGATAAGTAGGCAGAGCAAGCTGCACAGATAGTACAGATATGAGACTCTGCTGAGATATTCTCAGAATCCATACATAGTTGATGGGTGCCAGGGCCGTGGCTTGTTCATAATGAAGTCTTTACGCTGCCTGTTAGATCAACAATGGTGAGATTCAACTTCCGAGCTTATCAACATCCATGTTGGGTTGTCAGGGATGGGACAGCTTTCTCGCGACAAATCCGTAGCAGACACATTAGCCCAGGTGACGTTTGTAGCGGTGCATTTAACTTCTATTGATAGTATTTATCCTCGATTAATACCAAACTCGAAGAAAAGGATTCAATTCAAAAGGCCTAGACACGAACGTTCATAAGCCATCACTATCGCTGCCAGAATCTGAATCCAAACCGGAACGCCTCCGGTCTCTCTTTCTCGACGCATCACTCTCAATTTCAATTTCTTGAGATAACTCTTTCTCTTCATCTTCCTCTTCGTCCTCTTCGACCTCATCCTCTTCTTCCTCTTCTCCATGCTTGTCCGCGTCATCATTACTTTCCTCTTCATCGTCCATAATATTGGTATCCTCCATCGTATCTGTAGAATCACCGCCCTTGTCGTCCCCACCTTGACGGCTAACTTTAGATTGCTGTGCATCATGATGGCCGCTCATCTTATAATCACCATTGGTAGCTGTAGCGTTGTCACCAGACTTCTGACCTTGGTCTTTCTCCTCTGAATCTCCAATATCTCGCTTCAGCCTCTTATTTTCCGGCTCTTCATTGGCCGCTTCATTCCCATCCGTATTAGGGGCATCCTTCTCTCCCTTCTTTCCCCTGCGTTTACGAGCCGCAGCCTCCGTGTAAAGGGCCAATTCGCGCTCCAAACGTGGACGGAAGCTCTCAAATTCTATCCCAGAGAGAGCTGCGAGTACATCTTGAGGCGTGATTGTTTTCTTATTCGTTTCCTCATTGGCACTATAGCGGTATCCAGCATGGTTATTTAAACATGATCAATCAATATAAATCGCCGAGGCAGCTGGCAAAGATGCGGCGGAGAGGGAATTCAGCCTCACTGTGAAGAGAGATAAGAGACAAACACCGTCGCCGCCTTCGTTATCGCTAGCATAGCATCGCGGTGAATTGCTGTGTTAGGTGGCAATACGCCCTTTGCTAAACGTTGTGTGATGCTGCGCGGCAGAAGGAAATCCTGTGTAGATTTAACACGCTATTAGCTATCACTCGCGCAAGCAATTGTCTTTGCTAGGGTAGTTCTAGGGAGCTAACTGCGCCATACTTCAACATTCATGCCAAGTTCAGTAGCGGAAGCCGAAGCATCTCCCTTGGATTGTGGGTTCTCTTCAGAAGATACATTCCCGCTGGCTTCAATGTCCCCTTTTTCAATATCCATCGAGTCGCGTAGAGGCGCGGGAGCTGTCCGCCAGGTAGCTTCGTCGTTATTTGCTCAGAGAAGTCGGCTAAGCCAAATGCAGCTGTATACCCAAAAGAGAAAAAGTGATTCTAGTATTTATAAGGCTATACAAGTATAGAGAAGAAGAAGACTTCTGCAGAAACAGAGGCTTTATCCATTCGAATCGTCAAGAGCGAGGGCGTTAGTGGGTGGAGACTGATAACGTTCGCGCCGCAGCTCTTGGTGGACGCAATTGTGGCTCACGCGATCCATGCTTTTGGAGCTACAAAAAAAAACCCCATTTCAATTGGGATTGAGATTCTACCCAGCGAAGCCATCGATTTATGTCTTAACCCATGGTCCAATCTCCTCGGTATCTAGACAGATCCTAGGGCTATTTAAAGACGTAATGGAACATGGTAATATTTGAGCCATGCCTACAGACACTATGGAGTACTACAATCAAGCGGAGGCAGCACTGATTTAAGTTGGTGATACCAGTAGTATATGAAAAATCGATTGAAATCTGTAACGTGATTGCTAATTATTCATTCCATCATCTCATCGTCGTTTTTATCATCCCCGTCGCCCCAGAGCCCCTCAAGCTCAAATTCTTTCGACCACGTCGATACAATTTGCCTCGTGTCAATGCCAGGTGCGGATACCTTATCATCTTGCGGGCCGGTGGTTGATACCTGCAGCGCTGGCGCTTCCAGCCAGCCTTGTATCCGGCCATCTCTCCAATCTGTAATTACCGTCATAGCAGCGCTGTCAACATTAGGGACACCTCCCTTCCCTAATCGACCTCTCTTCCGGGCAACCTGAATAAGGAAATCTGTGGCTTTGTCGCCATTTGTTGGGAAAAGAGGCGGTATGCCATAGAAGTCAAGCATTTTCGAGAGCTGCCCGGTGGAGGAAAGTCGTTTGAGGAGAAGGGTGACGGCTGGAATAGGATCGGATATTTGTTTTGGGGGCAGAGCACTGAGCAATACAAGACGAGCTTGTTCATTTACTTTATCTTTGTTAGATTTCTTTCGGTCAGCGTTTGGGAATACTATCCCAGGGGAGTCGAGCAGTTTCAATTTGCTGTCCACTTTCACCTCTTGAAAGTTTGTTGTGACACCAGCTTCGGCACCGACTTTGCATGCCCCTGAGCCTCTGTTCAAGCGGCTGGTTAAAGAATTGATGACCGACGATTTCCCGACGTTTGGATAACCAATAACACCGACCGATATAGATCGCTTAAGCTGTTTATTATGGGCGTAGGACTTGAGAGCCTTATGTAGGGTTTCCGATGTACCCTTCACTGTTAATTGTTTGTGGTCGAAGGTGTGGGCGTTAGACGCTGGAGCGGATGCCCTTATCGGCAAGGTTGGGAAGGATCTTCGAAGATGTACGAGCCAGCCTTTGAGTGTCGTTGGAGGAATCAGGTCAATTTTGTTGAGGAGGAGGATGAGTCGTTTTGATCCGCCATCGGCTGCCATAATCTCGCGCTCCACCTCCCGGGACCTGGTGCCTTCGGGATCTCTCGCATCAAGGACATATAGCACCACATCGGCGGCTTCCACCACTTGTTTAAAAGCTTTATCAAATGCTCGCCTGGAAGATTCTTTTGGAAGCGGAGCAATGGAATTATTCAAAGATACCCCACCGTCGTCGAGCATTTCATCGTCTTCATCCATTTCGTCGCTATCACCTTCCTCTGCGCCGTTCCCAGAATACTCAGCCGCTCTAGCTTTTGCGGATGCCAATAATGCCGCCATGGGATTGGATTCGCCCCCATCTTCACTCATAGAATCGTCTTCCATTAAGTCCTCATCGTCAATTTCATCGTTGACATCGATCGGTGTGTTAACGTCGGGTAAAGTTTCTTCTGCATTTTCTGCTGAACGTCGCTTTCTCGCCTCTTCCTTCAGTCGCAGAGCTTCCTCCTCCTTCCTTCTCTTGTTCTCTTCGATCTCATGAAGAATTCTGTTTTTGTGAGGGAACAGGTTTGGAATTCCGGGGTCTTTCTTGAGCTTGGATCGCCATTCCGGGTTCTAGAAACAGAAGAAAAGGGTATTAGGAACGGAATTCGAAAGGAGGAAATAGAATGAAGATTTTCTAACCTTCTTTGCAAGCTTGCGCTCTTTTCGCTGTTTCGCTGCACTGGCTTTTTCGATCTTATGTCGTAATCTGACGGGCTTGCGCTTCGATGTCTTGCCTGAATTTTAATGTTAGACAATATTCTAGACTCAAAACAACCATCCGGGAATATGTTCCAAAACGTACCGAGTTTCACCATCTTGACCGGTTCGAAATAATTTTTAGTGAATTCAGCAGTGCTGCTGACCGGTGAGCTGAACCCGCTGGCTTTTTTTTTTTTAAGATCTCACCTAAAATTCTTCTGAGTGGGTCCGGACAACTGCGCCAAGCTCTGGACCGCGCTAAGATGACTCCATGGTTGAGATCGCAAGAAGTTCTGATACTTCATTCTTAATCTACATTTTAGCGACATCTGGTTACTTGTCTCAAAAGAAAATATGGGATCTATCGACACTTTCTCGGGGCCTCGGCTCACTCTTACTTTTAATGGGTTACTTTTCGACTTTGATGGAACTATCATAGATTCCACTGAAGGTGAATGATTTATCCCCCTCCCCCGCCATATAATGATACTAATAGCTCTTTTCACATAGCGATCGTTAAGCACTGGCACCGGTAAGTGTGGATATGGCAGGGGAATTCAAATGTCCAAAAGGAAACGAGGAGTTGATTCTAAAACGGCTGCTTCAAAAGAGTAGGCGAGGAGCTTGGAGTAGACGCAAATGAAATCCTCAAGTCGTCCCACGGTCGCAGAAGCATTGACGTTCTCAAGCTATATTCTGCTGAAAAAGCTAATTGGGAATGTGAGTGTTAAAACGCGCCCGGTGCCTCGCCGTTTTACAGCAGTATCACGAACTTACCTTATTGTGTGACTACGATCAGTTGTTAGTATGATCGAGGGTCGGATACCAAAAGAGTACGGCAGCAATGCGGTAGAGATACCAGGGGCACGAAAGCTTTTAAACTCTCTTGACGAGGCTGGAGCACCTTGGTCGGTGGTGACATCAGGCACTAAAGCCCTCGTTGATGGATGGCTAGAAGTCATGAAACTCGCACGCCCTAAAAACCTCGTGGTCGCCGAAGACGTCCTGATCGGCAAGCCAGATCCCACATGCTATCTTCTAGGCCGTTCGCGCCTCAATCTCGGCGACAGTACGAATATTCTCGTCGTCGAAGACGCACCTTCCGGAGTGAATGCGGGTAAGGCAGCAGGATTCAAGGTCCTAGCCGTCGCTACGACACACACGATCGAGCAATTGAAAGAAGCAGGCGCAGATTGGATAATAGAAGATCTCAGGACTGCGGAACTGAAGAAGTATGGTGATGGGCGGGTAGAAGTCGAGATTTGGAATACTGTGCAATAGCGCCCAGGCTTGGCAATTGGGATTTACGAATACCCTGCATCATCGGTTTCGAAAGGGGATAGCATAGAGACGATCATGATCTTACATAGCTAACGCTTTTTAGCCTACAATAGACGAATCAGTTTTATATCTCCGTTGTTGAATCACGGCCAGGAGTAATTCAAATCGAGAGCAAAGGCAGGCAAGGCCCCCCTTGTTCCGGGAAACAACCGACAGAGCCCCGAGATGATTTCACAAGAGCGGCTGACTGTCTCAAGCTCAGATATGAGAAGTAAAACAAGTTTAAACTGTACGACGCTAAAGCTCGTTGCCACACACTTGTGCTGCGGCAGATCACATTTTGTCAACGAAGTTTGTACTCCATAAAGCCAACGAACGAATAGGAAAAGACATATGGCAGTCCATACGGCAATTGCTGCCAGGGCAAGTCCCATGTTGCACAAAGTAATGCATATGCATGGTTCCGTTCGATAGAAGAGATGTGCAGCATTCACACTTAGAGGAGTAATTGGCACCTGAAGACCAAAAAGTGGTGATGGCGGAAGACCTGCAGAGGAGAGCCGCATGCCCGACATTTTTCAACATCGTACATCGAAGATCTCATGCTTCTTATTTCCCGAGCTGCTGGTTAGCTGAAGATCCAACGCGGAATCCTGGGGGGCGAGTGGCTTGCTGAAGGGCGGAAAAGCGCAGGAAAAGGGGGTTGTTATGCGTCAGGGTGTGAAATTACCTCGTATCACGCTCGCGGACGTTCGGATGCCAAGCCCTGAGCTGGACCTTGGCTTTGTGGCCTATCATCTTCTTCTTTCGTCTTCTCATCTTCATCTGTGCCGTGTTTGATCTCTCGCTCTTCATTCTTTCTTTTCCTCTCTCTCTCTCTCTCACTCACTCACTCTCGCTCTCTCTCTCAGCTTCATTCTTTGTACTTTTCTATCTCATTCATTCATTTTACTCACCTCATCCACTCTTTTGGACTACTCGTTACTGTTTTGTTTCTACTCTCTTTACCTTCGCGAAACGATCACTCTCAGGATCACCACATTCCTTTATTCTTAATGAACTAATCAATAAATTCTATGCCATATTAACCGTGATCAGAAGCTACTATGGACTATTTCCAGTCCTCATATCCTCTCGAAGGCTACACCACATATCCAATCGACCAGAACGCCGCCTATCCCGGTCCCTTACCACAACTCGCGTTCGACCCATCTGTTGATCCCTATGTCCTTCCTTACCAACAAGATGGGATGACCAATTATTATGTCCTTCCTGGAAGAGCAGAGGACTATGACGAATATATCGAAAATCTCTCCCGGCCTCGGTTAACCAAAGAGCAGGTTGGAACGTTGGAAGCTCAGTTTCAGGCTCAGCCAAAACCAAACAGCCACACTAAGCGTCAGTTAGCGCTGCAAACAAATTTGACTTTGCCACGCGTTGCGGTATGATTTCCATTGAAACCTGGCGAAAAAGAAAAAAAAGAAGGGCTTGAGGAACTGACACTTCTATCTAGAATTGGTTCCAAAACCGTCGCGCGAAAGCCAAACAGCAGAAGCGACAGGAGGAGTTTGAGAAAAAACAGGCTAGTGCGAACGAAGAACAATCAGTCAATGGCGCTCAAAAAGACAATGGACACGAACAGAACCCAGTTGGAAACTGTGAGACGTCAACTCCCGCTCAAGAACGCCCTGAATCACGTGACCAACACACCGCATCTGAGGCCGCTTCCAGCAATATCGCTGGAACGGAGGCTAGCGAAAGAGAGCCCACTCCGAAGCTCGGCCACAACCTCCAGTGCGAACCTGAGCGACGAAGAGAACCTCAATCACAAGAAATTTCACCCAAAGGAAGCGAGGATAATATTTCCACTTCGTGGAATTGTGGTCCAGTTCCCGATATTGAATATGGACTAGAGGAAAGACAACAGACATGTATACAGCCAGCACTGCAGTTTGACAACGCGGGGTATCTATCGCAGAATGCCCAGCCCGGAGACGAGCCGCTAGCTCATCAATTTACTTCAAGCTCGTTTCCCCAACCGATTATGCCCATGGCTCCCGCCCAATTTCAGGCTCAATCGTTTTCTGGCGAACAGCAAGAGCCATACCCGTCAGTTCAGGCCGATGTAACAACATCTTCACTGTCATCAGGCGAGATTCACCAATCCGCAAATGGAGCAGGCGTTCCCATCCCGCAAGCTGAAAAGCGAGGGGGCCTTGCGGCGAGGCGTAAACGGCCACGCCCTGCAGCTATTGGAACCAACATCAGTCGTCCATATATGAACCATTCCAACGCCTCACCGTCAAGAAGAGCATCCAGCTGGGGCACATGTCTATCACCAAACCACTCGAAATCAGGGCAGAATTTATTGCCAGACATGAGCCCTAAATTTTCTGGGATTCGCAAGTCATCCGTCTCACCGCGGTCGCCGCTTACTCTACCACCCTCTGTCGAATCCACAAGAAGTGCCTTGTCTAGCGCCGACCTTACCGTGCCCCTTTCAGCCACTACATCGATCGGGCCCGCGACACCGATGACACCGGAAGAATTGCAATATCTTCTTCCGCCAACACCACACGATACCCAATACTGCTTATCGCCCGTAGATGATATAAGCTATACACAGCTGTTTCGGGCTTCTCATATGGTAGACCATGGCGAAAGCACCTTGAAACCATCGGCCAATCTTTCAGCAATGCCCAACATGTACTATCCAACTTCGGCTCCCCCGTTGTCCGCATCAGCGACTCATGGTACATTTGGAGACTGCTTCCCGTCCGGCCCAATTGGGCCAGTTGCGTCTAGCTACGGGGAAGATTCCGTCTCGCCGCCATCGTACCAAGTCGGACCAAATTTGTCAGAGGTCTCTGCATCGATGCCAACATACCTATCTCCGGCGATCTACGAAACTCAGTACAGCAGCACGGATGACAGCGAGTATTGGAGCTCGAAATCTCCATCATCGTCTCAAGAGTCGCATAAAGAACTCGATTCATCTCCATTAGCATATGGTTCTACATCGCAATCTCCTTACGCGACAGAATTCTTGATACAAGAATTCCCACAGCAAAGGGAAGCCCTCTCACTTGCTGCAAAACAACTCAAGTCGCCCACACCAAGGCTCTACACCTTTACCAATCAGACACCTCACGATTTCTAAAATCACACCTCTTCCACGGGGTTTCCGGGCGTCACCATCTGGCTTCTTATTTCTCTTGGTCTCAGGAACTATATATACCCTCGGCGCTAACATTCTGCGACTCCTCACACCTTATCATACCCCCCATATAACGTCGACGATATATACTATACAGGCAACCCAGCCTAACTTTCCTAATACTCACTCCACACTCTCTGAAGGCCTCATAACCTCTTCCATCTCTCACTTCCAATTTTCCTTTTAACTGTTTATCAACTTCATCTTTTCCAAACTATCCCGTCTCATGACTGCATACCCCCACACAATCATTTACTATCCCTACTTTAATCCATGATCTTTATTTACAGCCCATCCACCACAAGAGGTTCGGATGGAATCACACACTCATTCATAACTAATCCTAATTTTAATCATGTCTTCCAACACTTCCTTGGTTCTCCTATTTTCTTATCTTTCTTCTCTCTTGTTTTTTGTTTTCCAGCTGCTACTGCTACTGCTACTGCTGCTGATACTATGACTATATCCACCGTCTTAAACCTTTCCTTTCCTGTCTAATATGTAATATCTAATCTTAATTATTCTTCATATCGAAGACCCCCACTCTACGCTATGAACGTCGTACAGAATATATGCTCTTCTCAGTCTAAATGTATCTGAACGCTGTGCCTGGTTCGGTTCTCCTGATAAATGATAGCTAGTAGTATAGTTTATAGCATCACATTATGTCAACGAGTGCCTGATGAGGAGGTACTCTTCATGTATACCTTAAGTAGGGTAGTTATATGCAAGTCAAGACTAAGATTAAATCGGTATTTATAACTGAACTGATAATATTAATAAGTGTAATGAATGTAAGTATGAATAAGAATGAGAAGTGTTGTGTGGGGGGTATCTCGTATGCATTGTGGACAATTCAGCTACATTAATATGCAAAAAAAGGAAAGAGAAAAGAACAACAGTGCAAAAACACGGTAGAAAGCAACACGGATCAACATACAGACAAACAAGCCCATGGGCAAAAAGAAGAGGATAGTAACACAAACAGGAATAATACAGGGGATATTGGAGAAACAAGAACTCATGCAAGGGAAGAGACAATATAAATCACGTTGGGGTAAAGCAATTTCAATCATGAGTAGAAGGAGCAGGGGTAATCGTAATAGGGGGGATGGATGCAGTC
Organism: Arthroderma sp. MBC 290; assembly: GCA_030411455.1. Classification (NCBI taxonomy): domain Eukaryota; kingdom Fungi; phylum Ascomycota; class Eurotiomycetes; order Onygenales; family Arthrodermataceae; genus Arthroderma; species Arthroderma sp. MBC 290. The sequence goes on from JAPERC010000151.1 coordinate 74,827, forward strand.
CTTGCCAATCAGTACGGAACACAGGTGGATGTTAAATGAGTGTTAACAGACAAATCGCCAACCAACGGTTTATATATGTGCAAAACAGAGTTGAAAGTAGTATTATGCCTTGAAGAATGATATGCCTTTATTTTTGATAAAAAACGAAGGATGACGAGACACAGTGATTGGGCTTTTTTTTTTTAGTATGTTGCAGGCCAGCCGCCTTGAGTTGAGCCAGGATGAGGTTGGGCACTTGGCAAAGTGCCGCCTGTAGTCGAGGGCCATCCGGGGAGAGCGTTTCCAACACCCATGCTCACCGCTGTTGGCTGGGGGGCTCCTGCTTGGAACTGAGGCATGATATTGGCGCTAGGTGAGGAGGAGTATGCTCCCCTGGCAGCAGACATGGCTGAATAAGATGCGGCACTCACGCCAGGGTACCCAAGGGAAGTGAGGTTCTGTTGATGTGATTGGGGTTGGGGATGCAACTGCGGCGATGACATGTTACGATGGCGAGGTGATTGTGAAGGATGGTGTGAAGGAGATTGTTGGAGATGCGGTGATGATTGCTGGGGGTTCATCTGATTATATGGTTGCATACCCAAAGGTTGAGAGGTGGACAATGGTGGTGGTGGTTGAGGTTGAGGAGGTGGCTGGCCCCAGAGCTGCTGCTGCTGTTGTTGCTGTGGCTGCTGGGCCTGAGGATAAGTATACATGGAGGCAGTGGCAGAGCTAGTGGAAAGTGGAACGCTTGGAGATCTATGATGCAACTGTTCTGGCCGGATTCCTTGGGGAACACCTCGAAGTGAAGGTGAAATTGCAGCTTGCTGATGAACTGTCTGAGAATAGGACGGCTGGGCAGCCAGTTGTTGGTGAGGCAACAAGCTATGTGGTTGTTGCTGCTGCATCGAAGTGAGGTAGTTTGATCCTGCAAACTGAGGAGATTGGAGGGTTTGCGAGGGTCCTGCTCCCAGGGTTGGGTCTATATGGCCCGTTGAAGATGGTAAGCCTTGTGGATCAGATGCGGGGGCCTCTCGAGGTCTATGCCAATGTTCCTCTAGTCCCTTTGCACGATACCCTCGTTGCTGATTCAAGATCTTGCTGAATTCTGCAGTGTGAGAAGCTTGGTTCACGATTTCTGCCGCAGTGCTGGATTGAGTGCGGTCGTGGTAAGGTTGCCCTGTCATTTCCTGTCTGGATCGAGGCATGCTACCGTACTCCCGCATACGGGGATCGTCTGAAGGTGCTGGGTTTATCATAGGCAGAGGGGTGAGGGCGTTTGAATGGAGGCCGAGCCCAGAAGGTAGGGTATTGGGAGATTGCCCCAACCCTTCTGGCTGTGGCGCGTTGCTGTAGATGACATCGCTGTGGCCCAGGGTCGGGATGTTGCCTATACTGGCTGCCTCTGCGGCAGCGGCGGCTTCTCTAGCCTTTCCGGCTCCTGGCCTTTTCTCTCCGGCTAGATCCTCCTCTGTGAAACCTTGCTTGATAGCCTTGCTTTCCCAATAGTCGTCACGCACGCGACGACCGTTGACGATGACTCTGCTTCCAAACTGGCGAAACATGGACCTGGCAGTCACGATGGCGATCTGGCGAGAACGGTATGAGTATGGGAGTATGTCTTGCGCGATCAAATCGTCTTTCTCGACCTGGTTTGCGATGATCTTGTAGAGTGACCTGTTTTTGTTGAAGAGCAGATAAGAGTCGCGGTAGTTTAGAACGCGCGCGCATTCGGTGGCCAACATGAAGAGTTTATTTCCACGGTTTTGGACGCGGAAAGTTCGACATCTATAGGTGCGACCATCTTGGAGGTATCCCATGGCATCTACCTTCTTCTCTCCGCTAGGATCGAATTCTTTGGGGAGGTATTCATCGCCTTCTTCGCCTAGCTGGTCAGTGGTATGGTCTCTGACGGTAGGCAAAGCTTTGAGGACTGGTTTTGTTGGGGTGGTTCTGGCGGGAGGGGACATCTGAGTAGGGTGGATGGGACTCGACTGGGGGAAGCGTTCAGAGGATGGCTGAGGGGTGTTGTGTGATGGTTTGGAGCCTCGTTGTGGCGAGACGATGGGTGCAGCTGGGGTATTTCCGGAAGGACGAGGCATCTTTGGGGGTCTACCTCTCTTGCGACGACCATCTGATGGCTGTTAGCCTTGTTGAAATAGATTTTATGGATTTTCCTTATGATTAAATTTTTTTTCTCGATGGTGGTGGTGAAAGGTTGAAGGAGATAAGATTTTAAGGAACAGACGCGAAGAGAGAGAAAAGGGCAAGGCAAACCTTCTTCAGCGTTTTCTTGCTCTGGGTGATCCACATACTGATCCACCGACCGACTCCGCTTGATACCACGACTGGTGGTGTTATTATTGTTATCACTGTTAGCACTTGGGGATAGTGTTGTTGTAGCGGCAAGGCTGATGTTGCCGGTATTGTCGTCTGCAGTGACAGGAGCAGAGCTGGTCAGCGACGACGTAGGAAGCGAAACTACGACGGTTAGACGGTTGGCGCGTATAAACAGAGTAGTGAAAAGGAAAGAAAGAAAGACATACTTGGACTATTTAGATCAGCAGGGTTGATGGTACCAGAGCCATCTATGCGACTATTACCCATCCCATTCATCGGGGCGGGTACAGGAGCAGAAGTGGTGTACATGGCGGGAAGGCAAAGAGAGAAGAAGCAGAAGCTTGAAACGACCTAGAAGCCGTTTAATGGTGGAGGATGGGGGTTAGAGCCAACCGCGCGCACACCACGCCCAAGGAAAAAAAAAAAAAAAAGGAAGGGAAGAAGAAGCAACCAGCAGTTAAAGAGCACGAACAGAATAATGGGCCAGGGTGGAGGAAGCAAAGGGAAAATGGGAAGGGGGGAAGGGAAAAAGTGTGGGGTGGATGGATGGTGATGGTAACGAATAAGACGGGAAGAAGGATGAATAATAACAGGCGGGAAAAATAAATATAAGATGATGTAGGAGTATACGGATCACCACGAGAGAGTTAGCAGAGAGAGGATGGCACCGAGATGATGGATCTTAGAGAGATGCTAGTAGAGATGGAGATGGAGAGAGAATAAAGATGATAGAGATGATATAGTGTTGATGGTGATGGTGATGATGGCGATGTTGGAGCGGAAGAAGTCAAGGCCGAGAGAGGGAGAAGAGAGGGAGATGAACATAGAGAGAGGCAGACAGAAGAACAGAGATGGTTAGAACAGGCAGACAGAGAGAGGCTTGAGAGACAAAGAAGGGTGGACTCCCCAGAACGGGTTAGCCTGCCCGCGTGACTAACCTTTCCCAGAACGGTTAGCTCGTCAGATGTATTCAGATAGTATGAGTATGAGCATCAGAGAGTAGAGGATCAGAGACTATGAGGATAGTATTAGAGAGTACTCCGAGTATCAGTATCAACTATCTAATAGCATCATCTAATAGCATCAAGGCATCAAGAAGAGTATCTACATCGAATCCCACTCCACGGCTGATCAACCCTGCGCTAACACTACTGCAGCCAAGCTCAGCATATTAATCCATCCTACCATGCATACTTACATATGTCAAACGCCGGAATGCTCATGTGGTAGCTAACCCTCTCATCTCATCTGTACGACATTGTTGGAGAGAACAGGAACATCATGCAATCATACAATCATAACTACAAGATACTCATACCTTACATAGTATCGTAGGCACAGCCTGACAATACAATAACTATGTTATGCAGATACAGAGCCTCGCTTATCCTGAGATTTACTGCCTTTACTCCCTGTTAACCATGTATGTATGCATGACTCTTTTCTCTGATATCCCTGTTTAGCCTCTTTCTGAAGAAGGTCATCTGCATGCTCTTTTTTTATTTTTATTCTATGCTTTTTTTTGCATGTGCCGTTTTTTTTTTTTTACAAATCCGCGCCCAACGCCGTGTGACAGGCTAAACCCGGCTCCCCCCGAGATCGTATCAACAGTTTTATGTCTGCGTTCAACTCATCTTAGCAGCATATATCGTGGTTATGCCGCCGAGGCGGGGTGATCTCGTCGGTGCTGCTTGGCATCCATATATCTGGGATGGCACAGCAGCAGGAGAGAAGTGAAGATGGCCCTGGTCCTCTCTCTCCAAGGCGCATTAGGCTCTATCAAAGTCGCCTTCCAACTTTCCACTCCTCGCGGGGTCCAAAATAAAATACACCTTCCGTTCCACGCGGATGCATGACGTACATCTGGTTATATACCTACATACCTCTTTATACGTACGACCTCTTTGTATATCAACTATGCAAGACCCTGCAGTGCGTCACCACCGCATCATCATCTTCAGAATCATTCCTATCTCTTTAAAATCACCCAGGTTGTACATCTCAAGATGGAAAGTCAGCTCGGCGACTTCTTCTATATATAAATCAATGCATACAATTATAAATTATACCCCCATCAACCATCAACCGGGCCCGGGAATTAAACCTCAGCCTTGGATTCGAACCTCCTAGAAACATTCAGCCATAGCCATAGCCATACGCCGTTTCTACGCCCATGAACGCCTAACCCCAGACACAAGCATGCAATATGGCTATGGCTAGACCAGACGAATCTGAAATACCTAATATTACACAATGTATTACCGAAGCTCAGGTCACGCTTCACTCTCTTGCCAACACATTAGCTAAGGCTGCTTTCTGATTCGAGAAACGCCTACAGGCATAAGTCTGGTTTATTCATCTTCAAGCTGCGTGTGTTACGTGCTTTGTCAAGGCTTCTTTCCTCACTCTCATCTCTTACTCTCCTACAGAACATCACAGATGAACCGGAGAAATGGAGAAAAAACAACCAACATACAACTAGGATTGGCTGCGTTTGTTCACCATCGAAGAGCTTGTCCGGTCTTGTCCTACCACAAGCTACAGTATCCCCTTTGTACTGGTTTCCGCCCGTGGGACAAAAGAACGCCATCACCTTCCCGTCCTTGCCCCATAGGTGGGAAGTGCAAATGCACTGGCTGCAGAGCACAGGCTTTACCCGGGCGTTGATGCAGTTGGGATGGAGACTTTCTACCCCGTTTCATAAGTTACGGTGTACTTCTACGGTTTGATTCGTGTAGATGGGACCCCTATGCAGATCGTAGCTGTGGAATAAACTGGATTATGTTCACTCTTTGGTAGTATCTATCATGGTATATACCCTGCTAGGAATATCAAAATGCAAGTTCGTCATCATCGTCATCGTCATTATCATAAGCATCGCTGGCATCCCATCCCAGGTAATCGTAGATAGACTGCTTAGGTGTAGAGCCGACACCACGAGCTGGTCTCAAGACAGAATCAACCACCATGGTATCGGTAGTGGTGTCTTTGCTTTTTCTAACAGGCGTGCATGGAATAACGGTATCCTTCCCACTGTATGAGGTAGAATCATTGTAGTTGGACGTCTGGTTTTTCCTTTGGGGAGTCCCTTGATTTGTGGAGCTAGGGGTAGATGGCCAAACTGAGGTATTCCCTTGTCTGGCACGGGCAAAAGTAGGAGCCGGTTTCGACAAAGCTAGCGGTGACTGGCTCTCTTCACGGATGGTATCAAGAACCGCGCGGGGACGTTGAGGGGTAGCTAAGATGATATCTGGAGAGATATTCGAGGTAAGGTTTGGTTCACCCCCTTGAAAAACCGAGCCACCACCACCACCACCTCGTTTTTGCGCAGCTGATTTTAATGGAGTATCTTGAACGAAATCCACTACTTCTTCTGGCTCTGGTACCTCTTTGGCCCGCTGCCAGTGACTTGGCAATGAGGATAGGGAAGAAGAACCTCCAACCGCACTGCAATCCTTTGTCCTTGATCCCTTTGGAGTCGCCATAACTTGTACACTCTGGCCTGGAGGAATCCTTGTGGGGTTCCTGGCCTTTCTAGACCGACCTCCCAACGAGGACCGTTTGTCTGCTGAATCCGCAAACTCACGAGAAACGACCTCACGGTTCGGTTTTTTGAGTGCCTGAATAGCAGCGTCCAGTTCCTTCTTTTGATCCATTAGGAGCCTCATTTTTTCTAGCTTGGCTTCATGCTGTTTGGCGACTGCGTCGAGGTCGACTACACGGTTGTCAACGCGCTTTGTCTTTTGGACCCTACCCTTATCGTTGAGGAGGGAGCTCGATAGAGTCGATTTCGAGTCACTAGGCCCCAGTCCGGGCTCGTTTGTCGTTTTTATGCTAGGCGCAGTCTGAGACCGGGAGAAGCTAGGTCGCTTATCTGTATTAGGTATCTGTTCATCTGTTCTCACACGTTTTAGAGGCCCTCGGGATTTTTGCGAATTTGTTTTCTTGTCAACCCCACGGCTTGAGTTTTCCGCTGATGGCCTCGCAGCTGACTGACCCTTTCGGATGGGGGAGTTTAGGGTAGGGCCTCCAAATTTGCGGTTGATGGTTTGGCATCGGTCTGGAAGCCGCGAAGAGTAGAATGGTATAATCACTTCCGTGCAGAAATCGCGCAGTTTATCGTTGGTGGCTGACTTCTCGGATTGATGGTTTTCTCCACGGTCGTATGGCATACTATCCGAGAGTATGTCATTAAATGTAACTGTATGCCAAATGCAGAGCCTGTCGATTAAAAGCTCGAATGTCGTGTTCAGCTCCTGGCTTTTGCTCTTTTTCTTCTTCTTCGACCCCTTGGACTCTTCGACCTGGGCTTTAACACCAGGAGACTCTTCTAGAGCGAGGGCTTCCAAGACCAGTAGGATTTGAAGTTGCATCTCGCGCAGCCGTAGCTCCCCTATTGAACGGCCGAGATCGGGGAGTGCTGCTTGTTGGGGGCTTTCCTCCGTCTGGATTGTGCCTTCACACCATTTCGAGACAAAGTCCTTTTCATCCGAATACATCCCGTCCTTCCCTAGTTTGTATCTTTTGGATTTGCGTTTCACTCTGCTTTTCTGGGGTGTTGTACTCTCTAAGCCGAATACATCTCTAGATATTTCTCGAGCCATTTTTGGAAGTGTCTCGCGATATTTTGAATCCATTTTCTTCACTGACATGATGCTCTCATTCAAGAAATTATAAAGGGCTACTGGCTGTAGATTCGAGTCCTCAGTATTAGATCGAAATGCCGTGCGAGCACGGCTAAGTGGGCCTTTAGCAAAGTAGGCAACGGACGTCTATGAAAGCAGGTTAGCATCATTATGAGAGATTTAGTCTTTTCAGATAAAACATACCTTTGAAATATACAAGGTCTCTAGATACTGGATTCGAAGAGAGTCGAGCATGCCTTCCAGATCCTGTGCCATAGCTGATAGGTCTAATTGCATAGCATCAATGGAGCCATCAGAAGTAATCCGATCTCCACTGGCGTTTGCATCAACCGGCACCTGGGACAAACTTGTATCGCCGCTGACGCTTGGTACAACGGACACTTGACTGTCAAAAACGCTGTCATCATCCATAGCCACCATGGGTTTTGTCGGATCTCCCCTAACGTCTTCTTGGCCTCCCAGATTTGAGCAGACTGCGACTGTCCCAGTTGTTGAAAGATGTGCGTTCAATTGTTTCCCTTTGTTAGGCTTAACAAAATCAGTAACCAAAGCTCTCTCTAGCCAATCGTTCCCAGAATCATCCTGCGGAAGGCGAAGGCCTGCTCCGGAATTTAACATGGAATCGCCACCTCCATTATGCCAATCCCGCGATATAGTCAACAATTCCTCAGTCCGGACCCAAGAATGTAGCGGCGTGATAGAATAGATCCCTCTCTTCATCCTCTCCACCACATATAATTCTCCGTCCGCGCCATCGTCGCTTGGTGCGCAGAGACGTACGCCTAATACGATAGGCTCCTGATCGCAATGCAATCCCTTTTCCAAGCAAGATATATTGGCATAGAATAGACTTCCAGGCGGGATTCTCCGCGGCGGGCTCGGACAGCAGTTAAGCCATGATAAGGGTAAGAAGGAGCGGGAGAAGCTTGCAATCGGCGCTAAAGTCTGAGGTTGTTTTGTAAGGGAAGTTTGGCAGGGCTATATATTTATACGGAAGTCAATTAGCTGATGTCCATAGGCTTGCGCTGGAATGATCATTCTTCATCCGTCAAGGGATCATACATAAACGGTAAATTCGTGGAAAGTGTTTGTGTCTTCCCTTGGTTTAGTGATATCGAATACCTTGCGCCGTTTCAAGGGTGGCATGGGGGCGTGGAGACTGTAGAAAACTGAAGATATAGTACCTGAGCTAGAAAAGTGTGCACAAGCGGCCATTTCTTCAGTTGCCTTCAGGGAGCTATTGGAAGATACTGATAAATGGACGCCAAGGACGGCGCCAAACGCGTCGTCTCATGAGCGCGTCTCCACGTGACAAGGCTTGATCACGACGAAAATATTCATCCTAAATGATATCTCTAAATTTATACTGGGTGACTAAAAATCTATTGTGACTGATATGTTGCTTGTAGCAACTGCACGGCTTGTTTTGAGGGACAACCCCGGGAAAACTATGTACTGTACATAGTGATGTATTTCAACGTCCATCTGGTAACACAAATCTGACACACATTCCCGCTCTATTCTAGCCATGGGAGTTTAGATAACAGCCAGTGCTTGAAGCTTTTTTTTTTCCTCCAATAAACGCCCCCCACCACAATAAATTAAAAGAAACTAGGAAATATTTGGTATCATGTTGAATTAATCAGGAGTCGCTGTGTGCCAAAAGAGGCTGATGCAATAAGAAGCAGTTCGTAAACCAACCGAGGTATGCGTAGTTTATTTATAAGGGTGCTTTGAGTTGTTGAAAACAAAGCATGAATCGTCAATCATAGAACGCCATATCTAGTGGAGCGGAAGAATATATTTAAAACTTGAGAGCCTTGGGCTTTTCCCAGCTGAAGCTTTGGTCAGTGAAATGGCCGTTCTTGGCGGTCTTGTTGTAGATGGGCTTGGCCAAATCGAGCTCCTTGACAATGACACCAGGGCGGAGGTCAAAGTTGTTTCTGATAATTTCGACCAATTCGTCCGAAGTCTTGCTGGATGTGCCGTAAGTCTCGACGAAGATGGAGAGTGGCTCAGCGACACCAATAGCATATGAGAGCTGGACAAGTGCACGACGGGCGAGGCCAGCAGTAACGATAGACTTGGCGATCCATCGAGCGACGTAGGCGGCCGATCGGTCGACCTTGGAGTAATCCTTTCCGGAGAAAGCACCGCCGCCGTGAGCACCCCATCCTCCGTAGGTGTCAACGATGATCTTTCGGCCAGTAAGACCAGCATCACCCTGGGGTCCTCCAATGATGAAAAGACCAGATGGCTGGATGTGATAAACGGTGCGGTCGTCAAGGAGGTGGGCTGGAACAACCTTCTTGATGATCTTCTCCTTGAGCTCTACTCGTAGGTCTTCAGTGGAGATTTCGGGGGCATGTTGGGCACTGATGACGATGGTGTCTACACGGAGGGGCTTGACAGCACCGTTGTCGTGGGCATATTCAACAGTAACCTGGGTCTTGGTGTCGGGTCGGAGCCAAGGGAGCGATCCATCATTTCGGGCATCCTTCATGGCGCGGTTAAGCTTGTGTGAAAGCTGAAGAGTCAAGGGCAGTAGCTCAGGGGTCTCGTCAGTGGCATAGCCAAACATGATTCCTTGGTCACCGGCGCCGAGTTTCTCCAAAGCCTCATCATAATGGAGACCTTGAGCGATATCTGGGGATTGTTCCTCGATAGCAACAAGGACATTGCAGGTCTTGTAGTCAAAACCCTTCGCAGAGTCATCGTAACCAATATCTTTGATTGCGTTTCTGATGACTTTTTGGTAGTCAAGGCGGGCTTTGGTGGTGATTTCACCAAAAACCATAATCATGCCTATCAAAGAAATATTAGAATAAAATTATGCCATCTGCTTGGGTAACATGGACCAACCTGTCTTTGTAGCGGTTTCACAAGCGACCTAGACAGAATTTTTTCAATTTAGTTTTCACACTCATCGGAAGTGCGCCAGAGTATCAGAAAGTACCTTGGAGAGAGGGTCTTCCGCGAGACACGCATCGAGAACGGCATCAGATACTTGATCACTGTAAAAATAGTCAATTAGCAATGTTCTACGGCTGGAATCACACAGTTGCTTCATACTCACGCAATCTTATCTGGGTGCCCCTCACCCACCGACTCGGAGGTGAAGAGGAAAGTCCCTTGTCGGTTCTCAATGCTGCCCATTGTGAGAGATGAAAAGAGTGAAGAGGATTTAAAGGAGAAGATGAGAAGGGAGGATGATGATCAAAAGAGAGAAGGAATTGTGGAAGAAGAATGGTGAGAAAATAGGAGAGAGGGCGTTGCAGAAGGTGAAGAGAAAAGTTTCAATTGCGGCGGGTTGTGGGAGGGGAAAAAGATGGGTTTTTAACAAAAAGGGGGGCAAAAAGACTAAAATTGCGACATGGCCGCAAAAGGCGGTCTGCGATGGCAGAATAGTTAACACCGAAAATCTGTTTTTGATGCTTCAACTTTGCAAGTAACTAACATCTTGTTGTTTTTCAACCCAGGGTAATTCAATTCTTTTATAAGCAATCCCGGATAGAGGTTTTTAACCGGGTGGACATAGCTATATTCTCTAAACTTGCCAGCAAGAGATACTACGATTACAACCACCACCCGATAACGCTATCTTTTACCCGAAGCTTGCATCTTGAACCATGTCGAAATTCGGTGTTTTAGTGATGGGCCCAGCGGGGGCTGGTAAGACGACATTTTGCACAGCAGTTATTCAACATCTTCAAAATACCCGTCGAAGCTGTTTCTATGTCAATCTTGATCCCGCTGCCGAAACATTCGCTTACGAGCCCGATCTCGACATCCGGGACCTCATCACCCTGGAAGATGTAATGGAAGAACTAAGTCTCGGTCCTAACGGCGGGCTGATGTACTGTTTTGAATTCCTTCTCCAGAACCTGGACTTCCTTCATGAAGCTTTGGATCCGCTGAGTGAAGAGTATCTTATCATTTTTGACATGCCAGGTCAAATAGAGCTCTATACTCATGTGCCGCTATTACCGTCACTTGTCCAGTACCTCTCTGGGTCGTTAAATATATCCATGTGTGCATCATACTTACTGGAAAGCACTTTTGTTGTCGATCGCCCGAAGTTCTTCGCCGGAACCTTGAGTGCCATGTCGGCCATGATCATGCTTGAAATGCCTCATGTCAATATCCTCAGCAAAATGGACCAGCTCAAGGGAATAATCGGGAAGCGTGAGCTAAAACGATTCACCTCTGTCGATGTCCCACAGCTACTGTCAGGAGATGAGGAAGGTGGAGAGGCTGCAGACCATTCATCCTCCAGTGAAGTGATGAGTGGCGGTTCATTCAAACAGCTGAACAATTCTATTGCACAGTTACTTGACGACTTTAGCATGGTTTCATTCTTGAAGCTGGACGCCCAAGACGAAGACAGCGTTGGCGCGATACTCAGCTATATCGATGATGCCATCCAATATCATGAGGCACAGGAACCCAAAGAGCCCGTTGATGAACAGGAGGTGGATCTAGAATAAAGGGAAAATAAGCGACGAAAACAAAGCAAAATGACCAAAGATTAAATACGCTTTACTATTTACACAGCTAAAAATCACCGCCTCGCTACACGGTGCCGAAGAATAAAAGTCGTCTACCCCGGCCAAATCGAATCCAACCAGCTGGAACAGGTAAAAAAAGCAGCAGCAACCTTTTCAAAATAGCCTTCCTGCAGGTCCATCCGGACGGACTCTGCCTATTATCATCTCCCACCTCCCGCCGAGTACTGAAAGCGAATCTTATCCGCTTCACCAGCCGCAGAGCTTTCAGCGCCGGCTAAAAACTGTCGAACGAACCCCTCCACTAGTCCAAATAGCCAAGTCGCATCGCGCAACGATGTCTCCAATCCATATGAATACACATACCACCCACAGCCAATAATCGAACCATAAAACAAAAGACGGAATATCAAGGTGACCCAAAACACGACCAAGCGACGCACATAATCCAAAATCTTGATCGATATAAAGAGTACCAGCAACAATACGAGGATGGAGTACACATCCGGCGGAGAATTAAGCAGCGCATTCAACGGAGAGATTATATATGTTTGTAAAAAAGGCGTGTATGTCGTGTGGTAGTGGTCAACATAGGCACTGGCCTGCTCTGTGAAGGACGGTGGGAGGAATTGATTGAAACGACTCAACGTCGGGAGGACGTAACCTGTTCAATACCACGAAATTTTTGTCAGGTCACTAGAACTTGTATTCTATTTAAAGCAGGAATAGAAGAAGGCGTACTTTCAAAAGTGTCCATTGTATTGTTTATTATGCTGAGAGTCGGCGAACGAGCGGCCAGAAGCTTCAGATCCACCAAGGTTGCAAAGTTGTATCAAGGAATTTCAGATATCACAGTGCTTTTTAAGAACTATGTACGTGCTGGTATTGGAATCAACACCCAAAGGAAGAAGGATGAAAAAATTGATTCAGGATCAGCTGCGCGCTAGGTGAAAAAAATAAATAAATAATAGATCCCTGAAGGTGTCTGCCGTTTGCTTCTTAGAAAAATTGAAGTCACATGACTCTGTTTCCATGCCAGAATTTGGGATGGCCGCCGGACCGGTGAAATTATTGTTCCACCACCACGGAGGCAGTTCAACAAGAGAGAACCAGAGCTGGTCAACGACGGCTTGAATATGCACTTTTTCAAAACATTCTAAAGCTTTGCGACATGCTCAATGAAGTGATGTTCTGCTCATAAAATCAAAGCATTGCTCGCCATAGCTCCACTCTGGCCTGTCTTCCAGCTCTCTCACCCAGCCCTCACCTGCTAGCTAGTAGTAGGTACTATGTATTCGACGAAAGCCTTCGTCGCAACCTCTCTCGCCTCCTTGCCAATTAACTTGTAGCAGCTGGTGAGTAAGGTGGCAGGTAGGTAAGTCAGGCGTTGAATATTTGATAAACTCTTTTACCACCTCAACTGCTAGCCTGCGAGCTAAGACATAGCTGGCAAATATACCGTTCAGAGAAGCCCCCCAATTACGGCGTGGCTTCTCACATGGTGCTGTGTCGGCAGAGAGGATATCTTTCTACATATAACAGCCCAATTTTCGAGTTCAATCTTTAACTGCTTCAGGGCGCAGTCAACTTTCTCGTATTTGATAGTATGATGTCAAATAACTTTCCTGTTGAGGAAAAGTTGATGATTATAAATCGATTGACATCTTGAAGATGTGAAAAATGCCTCAAGCTTTTGCTAACGGGTGGTTCGAACTAAGAATGAGCTTATTGACAATGTCAGCTGAAACTTATTGTTAGCACGCCCTTCAAAACGTCAAATCTGCGGGCTTAACACCCGGAGATAATTCTGCATGGTCGATAAGGATATGGAGATCGACGTGGTGACACTCATAATGGAGACAGTGCCCTCAAAATCTCCAATCAAGACAACAGAAGGTCAAATGTCTCATGTTTTGGATTTTGAAAGGGCGTCAATTCAAAGCTCCAGCTTGACAATTTCTCGTGAACAAACATCTCGAGGTTACATGGTCACCATGGGAAGATGATTGCAGACCTCAAACTCCAGACTCCAGGAGGCAAGCAGGCCGGGAAGCTGGAAACGCTTGCTTTGTTGACGACCAGAGACACATAAATGAAGAAGGATTTCCCCGTCGACTCCTCATCACTTGTCCTCTATCACGAGCAGCTTTGACAATCGAATACAAACGCTCCTCCTCCTCTTCATCTTGCTCTACCACCACCAATATGCGGTATACCGGACTCAGTTATTTGCCTATTGTGGCACTTGCTTTGCTCGCAGGAGCAGCATCAGCAATCCCAACCGAAGCCGACCTAGCCACCACGTACAAAGAGCTGTCCCAAATGCCCTTGGATTCTCGCAAGGCTGCATTTCGTCAGCTCGATGCCGAGGCCAGAAACGGAGTTTGGCTCCAACACATCAAATGGTATCGATCGCAGAATCCCGGCATCACCTCTCAACAATCGGACGTTCTTGCATCTATCGAGCACAAGATCAAGACAGACTCCTTCGACTCGGATTTGCGAAAGGAAATGGGAATTGTGATTGAAGCCTTTGGCGAAGAGAAAGCGACAGAAATCGTCACCGTGCTCGGGCCTACACCCCCGGGATTCACTCCGGTTAATTCGATCGTATTGAAGGATAGCTGGAACCCCGAGGGTCTGTCAACTACAATTTTGAGCTGTTCTAAAGGACGCGACTGTAACTGCACGAAGAACTGGGGAGGCACTTGCCATGAGTGCGGTAAGAATTATGACTGCTACCTCACAGAGTCAGGCTGTGGATATATGTGGGTGGGACCATGCTTGGGACGATCCTAGGGGTGTGAATATCGTGATCGATACAGAACCCATGCTTTGGGAGTGGATAGTATCTATTTCCAACTGATGGAGATATATGAGATGGAGAATTTTGAGTTCGAAAATACATAGGCCTATTTATAAACAAACCTAACTAGTATTTCTCATCTTGCTGCACTTTTCCAGACCCGACGGTTTCGTATCCCTAGCTTGCTTATATATCATGTTTTTAAACCTCCTGCCAACAGGCTCCGGGACCCGGTGGAGGATTCCCTACATGGAAAAAAGTGTTATCCAAGTCCATGATGATAACGAGATATAATAGGGGTAACGAGTATCAATATACCTTGCAAATTAATAGATTTTGAATGAACCCATCCAAGTTCCTTATTATCGCACCCGAAAGGACAATAACCATACTCGAAAATCTGGTACCAAACACTATGGTAAAGCAGAGGAGTTAGTATGTGCTATCGAAGGGAAGCGCCCAGCGAGAGATATAAGAGAAAACACATACTTGCTACCTTCAAGAACTTGACCACCTCTTTGGCATATAAGACTCAGAGTCCAGCGTGACATGAACTTATTTAAATCCTTCGACTCGAGGGTTCGGGCCTTCATCATCAAAACACCATCTCTGTTGGTGACGCCCAACACTGCCGCTGAGAGAAGTGGAAGGGCTAGAAGGAGGAAGAGATGAGAGAAGAATTTAATATGCATTTTCAGATTGGAAAAAAGTGCTTGTTGAATAATTGCAGAGCTGCTCAAGAGGAGGGTATGAATATCTCAATGAATAAGTGCGCCGCCATCTTTATACCTCTCCAGGCTTGACACCAGCAGCTGAGATTCGTCCGCTTCGGTCGAAGCATCTTGTTCCCCGGATCTGCATGGCTCAGCTCGATGCTCATTCTTGACCCACAAAGAGCAGCGAAGGCTGCAACGTCGAGCTGAATGGACACGAGAGAATGAGGGTTAATACGATCAACAGGCAAAGCTCCCAAGGGCGAGAGGTGGGCATTGCTGGTCAGCTTCAACAGGCTGCCAGGGTAGATGGTTGGTTCATCACTCTTGGGGAATCAATCGCCTTGCCTCATATCATAACCCTTCCCATTCTTAATGCAATGCCGTTATCAACTTCATCCCACCATCGTTGCTCCGGGGATGTGGGATCAACATACTATCTGAGCAAGTATGACGATTATGGCTTGCTGGAGAAGCAACTACCTTCTATACTGTACTGGCCATGGCTTTGCCTGCTGTGAACCAGCTAAAAAAAATCAATATCTTCGTTCTCATCAACAATATCACGTTGAACAGTTAATGTACAGAGTATTATCAATATAACATTAGTGGCACTCACTGCACTATCAAAGCAGTCTGCGCAATAACATCTGATAAAGCAAAATTGTAAAATAGTAAAGCCATATGCTGCTTTCAGAGGCTAGACAAAGGGTATATAGAACGTAAAGCAAGTAGTGGGAAGAGATAGTGGCAAATGGATGGGACTCAAAGAGGTCTCTACCTTCTATGATTAAAGATATCCAATGCGTACAGGAAAGTTGGGAAGAGAGATGGGGATATGACAAGCGAGGTATAAAGGAGGTTTGATGGCGCTGCCCTATTAAGATTAAGTATAGCAGGCACCAAAGTGTTCAAGAGGGCAGATGCGATATTATCTGGTATGTATGTGTGGAATCTCTGGATCCACGAGGAACGACAAACGTTCTAAAGAAAATTAGAAATTAAGGCTCTCAAGCCTGTAGCTTTTGCCGATAGTTAAGAACATCGGCTCTAAGTCGTCGAGTTTCGCGGAGTGCCTCATCCCTGCGTTTCAAAACGGTTAGTCAAAGCGCCTATAATCGCGGAATGGAGTCTGAACGTACTTATCCGATTGAAGCTCTGCAACTTCCATCTGGGCTTTGTTCATCCGGCTAACGACTTCTTCCATTTCAGAGTCGGCGTCACGCAGAGCTCGCTCAAGCTCCTTCACCCTCGATTCAAGGGTTTCGGTCTGAGCGGCCTGGCCTAGGCCCATAGCCTCACCGCTAGATGTCCTTGACAGGCGTGGCGACCTGGCCCCTATGAATGGAGAAGTGGGAAGGAGAGGTGAAGGCATCCCAGGGCTTCGAATACCGTGCCTTGCACGGAGAAGTTGCATATTATGGCTATCTTTCAAAACTCTGATTTCTTGCTCGTGTTTAGTGATTTCTTCCTCTGAGTGCTGTTGTGCAAGCACCAGTATCTCCTCAAGCATTTTGAGTTTGGCTTGCATTTCATTAAGCTTGACTGCCGAAGCTTTCTGCTCTTGCTCTCCTTGGTCAATCGCATGTGCTAATCGGCTCCGCAGTGAGCTGTTAGTCGCGACCTGGTCGCGTATTTGGCGTTCGAGAGCTTCATTCTCCGGGGCAAGCTGTGCAACGACAGGTGAACCTGATGCTTCAACATGGTCTCGCTCTGCCTGCATCTGTTGATATGCTTCTTCAAGTGAGTCCGCTGTAGCATTGAAGTCCGAGACTCCAGATTCATTTCTGGAGCCACCAGGAACAGGGATCTCATGTTCTTTTAGCAGCAAACGTAGAGAAGACGTTTCTTGCTCGGCGCGGTCAAGGTCCATTTTCAGGCCAGCCAGTCCCTTTTCGCAGCGCCATTTCTGCTCAATAGCGTCATCCGCGCGTCGTCTCAGTATATTAATATCTTCTCGTAGAGATCTAACGTCATGCTCGTATCCTCTTCTTTTGGGTTGGGATAATTTGGCGCGCTCCAGATCCGCGGTTAACATGCGCATTTGTTTCTCGTGTTGGCGTGCCTGGTACGCCTGGCGTTCTAATAAGCTCTTGACGGTTTGATGAAGAGCATCACGTTGCATTTCCACATCCTTCATGCGATCAACGAGAGATTCGCGGAACTCACGCTCCTTGCCAATGATAGAACTGGGACGAGAAAGGGAACCGGACCTAGATAAGCCACCGCGATTTGGAAGTGCACGCGCGAGTGAATTCGACCGAGAAAGCCCGGCAGAAAATCTTGGACTGCTATCTGAATCTTCTTCAGCGATGGCGTTGATACGTGGCTGTTGGGTGTCCAGTTGTAATTTCCGACTTTGCGAGATTACAGCATTTTCATTCCGAAGTGCGTGAATTTCCCGCTGCATTCGTGCTTCAAGCTGGTCACGCTCATTCTTGCTCTGTTCTAATTCAACTCGCATTGCCGTCAGGAGATCTTCAAAGTTATCCTTGAGCTGTCGTTCCTCAGTCAAACGGCGTCGAGTATCCTCTAATGCTGTTTCGATTTCCTTTGTCTTCATAGAGATATTTGATGCATCTACCTTCTCGCGTCGTAACTAAACTCTGCTGTTAATGTGAGGCCCAGCGTATATGGGACCTGTGGTACATACCTGGCTGACTTGAGACTCGAGAATCTGTACATGAGATTCTGCCACCTGGCGACGCGATGCCTCCTCCTGCCACCGCTGTGATAAATCCGCTTTCACTTGTGCTTTTCGACGTTCAAAATCCCGTTTTAATTTCTCCATATCCTCAGATTTGGTATTACCAGCATCATCCTTCACGGACCCATATCCAGAGTCGGAAAAATAATCACCTGTTTGACGGTTTGAATCAGCCGGCATGTTCGCCTCGAGCTGTAATCTCTCAATTACATCTTCCAACTCCATTTCTCGACGAATCGACCCCGCTAGCTCTGTACTAATATCCCGTAGTTCACCCTCTAGCTCTGATATTTTCCCTGTAATGTTGGTGTTCTCCATCGGCATCGTCTGTGAGCGCGACGCGCCTCTTGGCCCGTGGGTGGGAAAGGATTCTCCTTGAGGCAACCAAGTATTATGAGATGAAGGCTGAGTTGAATTCATGGGCGATGGTAGAGGGGATAGTACTGAATCCGAGATTTCAGTACTACTTGATTCGGCACCCGGCGACGAGGAGGACTTCCAACCAAAGAATGAAGTTATTTTGCTGCCCGGAGTTTTCGGGGTACTCTTGTACTCGTTCGACCCGTTCGGTAGATTCTGCGTGGAATCAACATGCAGGGGCTGAGGGCGCCTGGGAACTACATGCGAAGGAGGCTGTAGGGCCATCGTAAAAGATCGCTTGTGGTTTCTGATATTCTTAAGGACTGCATTCAATCGATGGGTAGAAATCAAAGGCTCACTGGGGAGCCGCGAGTGAGAAGATATATCCGGAGATTCAACATTGGCTGGCGGTATTGTCGAGCGCTCCGGTGGATGTGAGGTTGGGGACAAGTTCACGGAAATCCTAGGGGAGAATCCATGAGGATATCTTGTTTGAAGGTCAGCAATCGCACGAACCGTAGTACAAACGGCAACAATAAGGACGTACTTATCAAGATCTCGCACAACAACGGGCTCCGCCGAATTGGACTGCGACGAAAGGCGGCTTGAGGGCGTTTGTTGATTGGACGGGGATTTGAGGTTCAAAGGGGAGACTTTCGACGGCACAGGCTTTCTGCGAATGGGCGAGCCTAGCTTCAGACTGTGAAAAGAGTGCTGTGATAGTTTCCGGACACTGAAGGTGCTGCCGATGGAGTCCGTCTTTCGAGGAGTATCTGAGTCTCGTCTTGGGGCGGGCGGCGCGAAGTCGCTCATGGTGACAGGTCAGGGGGATCGCATTCGAGGTCTGAACTGCGAACAGGCCAATCCACACAACCATAAAAGGAAAATGATTGGTGAATCATCAAGTTAGCGTCTTGCGGGAACGACGTGCCTGCGTCTGGGCGGCAAGAGGGCGCCACAATAATGCCCCAGTTATATGGCCATGGGGGTTTGTTCAAAGAGAAAGGGAGAAAAGGGGGAGATGGACGATCGGCTGGGAAAAACACGAAGCTTTTCTGCTGCCAGGGACCAACTATATATAACACAGACATCAACAAAGAAATTATTAGATGGAAGCAAAACATGGCACATTTTACTATAACCATGAAAAAAAACAACATCGTTCCTTGAGTCCGCTGAGTGTCGGACAATACCGTCTATCTCACCCCTTCCAGCGTTTTCAACTAAGATGTGGTGCAACCAGGTCCTTTACTAGCTGCTCATCACCAATAAGAAACCCCACAGATTGTCTATGTATTACATAGATCTTGCAACAGAACCGGTTCGTCCATCTGCATCTCCATACTTCAAGGGCGCAAATCGTTAGTGAGTACTCCGTACGAGGCCAGTATGCTTGGGAGTATCTGAAGCGCCACTTGATTCAACCTGTTTACCAACGCGGCGTCAAGCTTGAGCAGGTTCTCTCCAGCTTTTTTTGTCTCTGCTCGACGAATATTCTGACCTATTCAATTCTACTTTCTTTGTTCGGAGCTAGTACAATGCGCCTTTTAAAAGGATTTCCATCTCAATGCTAACGGAAATTCACGATGCTAAACCTGGGTTGTTGGATCTTCCCGTGTCGGTTGGTAGTTTTATCGTTGCAAGTTGTCCAGACTGCAGTGCTACGTATCATGGGATAAGGACAAACATCTTCTACCGGGATAATGCTGGCATAGGAATCAAGCAGTTGCTTAGCAATGGTACTATGTGCTTTATTCATAGCAAGCAATAGAGGCCTGTTCCAAGCCAGTCAGACTCTTTGATCATCACCAATCTTGCCCCACTCGAGAAGCAGCTTGACAAGTTCACTGCACCCATATAGCGCAGCAGCTGACAGCACCGGCCGATAGAGTTCTACGAAAGAGAGTGTCCAGATATAGGAATGTATCTTTACGGGATGACGATGCGCAAGATCAATCGTGCTAGCCTCGATGCCATCCCCAGGAGCACTATAATCACGCTCCAGGCTATCTATAAGTGGCATCCAGCAATTAAGCCCAGGATTTGTGTTAATTCTGACCTCTTCTAAACCGAGAAGGTGCTTAATAGTTGCCTCGGGTCTGCGCTGTAGTGCCGCCCAAAGTAATTGCTGGGCAGTTCCCCCTTCCAACACAGGATCAGCACTTCCCCGGTTGGACATCCACATATCCGCCCGCATTACTGCTCTAGTCGGCGACCACCAGAACGTTGCGAATGAGATGAATAATTTCCCCTGGTACACTTCGAGCCACGGTAAACATAGATGCCCATCATTCTCAGGATTGCAGATTTTGAGTATCGCAGGTTCGAGCAGTTTTTTGATTTCCACGTCGCCTTATGAAAGTGGGGAGCCCATTGCACTGCCGAGTATTCCAGAAAAGAGTTATCATCACTGGGAATTCTTACAGTACTGAGATAACCAATACATGCCATTGCAAGGGCTGAGTGTGCTTCATTGTCGCTTACTGAACCACCCCAATCAGATAGTGTGTCGTGTCCTGGTGATGTATCTTTCCGCAGAAACTCTCGCACTGTTTGGTGGAGAAAATAGACGCGGTCATTGTATATCGAAATGAATAAGCCACAAGCGTTCTTCAAGGATTTCTCAAAATCTTCGGCTGTTTCGAGATCAAGATCAGGATCGAAGACCTCCTGGGAACCATTTGATATATCGATATTAACAGCAATGTTCATCTCCGCTACTGTGAGGGGTCGACGAGCCCCTATAATAATGCATAAAGCCTTTCTAGCCATATTTGGATTACTAGATCTATTGAAGATCTTTTCGTATGCCTGATTAACGCTTTCCGGGAGTGTATCGATCGGAGACACAATGCCTTTTTTGGTCCTTTTGAAGTCCTGTTTCTCCAAGTAGTCAAATACCAGATGCACCCAAAGGTAAGTACGGTTGGAGGTCTTCAGCAAGCGCTCTTCAAGGTGATCTTTGATCTCTGGTCGTAGTTCCTTTTCTATTGCTAAATTGCTGACCCGGGATTTAATAACATGGTTGACCTCTTGGCTAATGGCTTCGGATTCATCTTCACCAGGTATATGGATGCAAGGAATTGCGTTTTCAAGTTTGCGAAATTCGGACATGATATGGCCATATGGCCGGCTTGTTGTAAGAATCTTGACCTTCCCGAATCCACCGTTTTGGCTAAACTGGCTTTTCAATATTTTAAGGAGATTGCTAAGGTCCGATGGCTCGCATTCGTCCAACGCGTCCAAAACTAAAATCATAGGGCCTGCTTCAGAATCCTTTCCAGCTGCTACCAAAATATCCCAGAGTAAGGCGGCAGAGACATCAATCAACTTTTCTCCATTCTTAGAAAATTCCGACATAGCATGTCGAATCAAAGAAGGTTTGTGGGAGAAAAGCTGATGAAGCAGTGCACAGGTTGCTTGCCTTAGTCTGTTTTGAGCCTGGTCCTTAAAAAAATAATAGCAGACAGTGGCTGGTATTGTTCTTAGCCTGTCGTTTATCAGATACTTAGCGAGGACGGATTTTCCACACCCAGGATCGGCGGTGACCATCAAAAGTCCTGAATCCTGATTCATCCAGTTCTCGAATTCCGGTTGATTTAAGAACCAGTCGCAAGTACCTTCCACTCTTTCTCCAACCCGATCTTTGTGGTCCTCATACGAACCATCTTGTGTGAGGCGAAAGATCTGGTGGCACTTCTCCCTCTTCTCCTCTGACCATGTTGACTCTAGATTTGTTAGTTCCCCAAGGACTTCTCGCATCTGAATAGTAACTCCGGTTTGAAATGCTCGGTCTTGATGAATGTTGGATATCTCGAGCTGATCACGAACTCTACCTGTCAGTCTATTGCAGTTGTCTTCAAACTCAGTAATTTCGGCAAAGTTCCAGAAGGCATACAGTATTCGACTGGTTGCGTGTTTTTCGTAAATAGAGATAGCTTTGTAGAGAAACCGTAGAAGGCAAACGTAAAGGTCAACTAAGGCTGTTTTTAAGTCGTCTGGGACATCGGGTGAGCCGAAGCCGGCTGGATAGCATTTTTCCATCCCCTTACACAGCGTCAGGGTATAAAGAACTTTGTCGAGACCGTGCAACAACCAGTATAGTTGCTGCTGGTCACATACCGCAGCCTAAAGTGCCCCATAGAAGAAGATAAGAGTCAACATCTGCCCCAAGATGCCAGAATTCGTTGAGGAATTACCTGAAGTATGATACGCAATCCTGCCCATGGCAACCCGATATGGATTGAATCTGCGTTTGGCGTTCCGTTCCCTATTAGTTTTAGCTTGCCTAACCATGTTATCACCTTTTCTGCCTTATCTCGAACGGTTATTCTGTGGTCGCCGACAGAAAAAGTCCAACGATTTTCTTCACATAGTCGATGTTTTTCGCGAGCTTTGGCTTGTAGGTCGTCAATCGTTACTTGGAAGTCAAGAGAATCCCGTGGAACATATATTTTAATAAGGGCACTGTCCTCCTTGCTCAAACGGTTGTATGCTTCTTTCCAGAGACATGTAGGCTTTGCAGATGGTTGTCCACTTGATGTTGAGATTTTTTTCTCGACCTTTTCTGCGAGACCAACAGTGGAGTCTCCATTTCTGGTTGAACCTGAAGATTCCAGATGTTGTGCAGGCAATGCGGGAGACTGCTGTGGAATGGTACTGGGAGAAGGCGGTGGAGGAGTTAGGGGTTTCGTCCCCCTCACCAGTTTTCGAAGGTTCAAGCTTTTCAACCTATCCTTCATGCTAAAAGCACACTGGGTAGTGTGATATGTTCTCACTGATCTCAGCCTCACCTACTTATTGGTATTGATAGAGCGGTTCTAGCGCTGCGGAGTAGGACGGCGGGGATAGCAATCTTCTCTGCTGGAGGTCTGGTTTACGCAGCCTTGTAAGCGCAAATGCTCCAGTGATTGGCCTGATACGCCATCTTGATCCTGCCGCCCAGTGACAAAGGTACATTGCTTGTTCCTGGGGTAATAAACCAATATTGCTTTATCGGTGTATATTTGCTCCTGCTGATGGAGTGACGTCTAAACTGACGGTCTATGGTTCCCTTCTAACCTTCAGGGCTGCCTTGATCTTTGTCTAAATCAAGCAGTATTGGTCTCCAATTGGTACAAGTCGCGCGTAGCCCGTCCTCCTGGGATATGCCGTTCGAAACCAGGTAATTAGTTAACTATACGAGCCGTGTGGAAGAAGCAACAAGCAGATTGATTACGTAACCGGTTCCATTGGGTGCGACAGTTAACTTACTAACCGCCTGCATCGAATGCCAATATCTATTCTTCTTATTGACATCGAGAGGAGACTAAAATGGCAGCCTCCTATATACATCACATACCTAAAAGCAGATTAAAGGGAGAGAAACAGCATCAAGCAAAATACAGAAAGTGGGAATAGTAATCTAGCCCTCAAACGTGTACCGCAGCCATTCTCCGACTGCTTTGAGACTTTCCCACCGAACAGATTCATCCTGATCGGTCATCAGCTCCATCACTCTAGCTTTGAGACCCAATCGTTCCAGCTGTTGTCTGCGTTCGGGTACTTCTTTCACAATGCACCCAACATCGTTGCAAGCAATTGCTAGAACTTGCTTGTCCGTTTCCCAGTTTTTGGCCAAAATTTCTGAGAGCTTCTTGGGAAGGGCTCCACGGTCTTCATCCAAGATGCGCCTCGCGTTCTCTCGCCAGAAGGTAGGATCACGATGGGGAGGGGACCATCTGAGATGACCGGACTGAACTTCCGCTGCGTATTCGTCAAAAGTTGTTTGCTTCTTCGTGTACTCTTCTAGCATTTCCGAAAGTGATTGCAGATCTTCGAGAAGATCAGGGTCCACTAAATGACGACCACTTAGGTTCTTCAGTAAGGCGGGGAGGCGGACTATACCTGCCACTGGGAGAAGAGTAGATTTGTTGGCCGAAAGAAGGTTGTTTAGAGTCGATAGTAGAAGTCGGGTGGTCTTCTCCTTCGGTGATAGCCTGAGAAGATGGGTGTAAAGGGTTATGAATTCATATTCCCTAAAACATATCGCCATATGTTAGTTCAGTTATATCAACAACCGCAAGGATAAACAATATGTCAGGGCATACTTTTCTAGATCGTCACCAAACTCCCCCTCAAAGCTCAGTTGCCAGAGCACAAGCAGGACGTGATATAGAAGCTGCAACCCCACCCCGCCACTAATGCCAGTCTCTGCAGAACGAATGCTACTTGACCCTATCGCAGAGCCATTGTCTTTTGTTGAGCCAGCAGCAGTTCGTAGGATCTCAATCAATGGTTCGATGGTAGACTTGCGCTGGTCCCAGAAGAGCTCCCTCGACCTCCTTGTCCTTAGAAGAGATGAATATCCCTGTACTCCAATATCCTGCAGACCAGTGTCCGGGCTCTGGGTTAAAGTTGATAGGTATGAAAGTAGCTTCGGCAGGGCTTCCTCATCCTTGGGCGACGTCTTAGGGGAGGATATCAATGATGCCGAAACGAGAGTTGTCAGGAGGGAGGAAGTCAGAAGTGGTATAGGATCTTCTGAGCTATTTGAATTGCCAAGTAAGGGCAAAAGGTGTCTATAGCTTTCCGTGCAGTTGACAAGCGCGGATGTAAGGGCGGGAACATCTAGTTCGTGATGCTATCGATAAGTATGATGTTGCGCTAGATGCCATTTCAAATCGCCAGACGTGTGTGGGCATACCATTTATTAAATCCCCAGCAAGGACAAGAATATATTGCAGTATATCAGTCCGCCTTGAAGCCGACTCGAGGATACTCTTGTCGCCGTTGCTACCTGCGAGAAGTGTAACGTAGGCGGCGATGTCTGTCTCGACCGTCTTCTGCCTTTGATCTTTGCGAACCTTATCCACGGCCTTCACTCTTTTGAGCTGTTCATCCGTGATATTTCCTGCTCGGACTGCGCCCTCCCATGGTATTGGTCGAGCGCGGATGTTGTTCTGGAGGGAGGTGAGGTACGTCGGCGGGTTCAAGGACATGATGGGTATTGGCGGTACTGCGCAAGATGTGAATCCTTACTCTCC
Source organism: Arthroderma sp. MBC 290 (assembly GCA_030411455.1). Taxonomy (NCBI): domain Eukaryota; kingdom Fungi; phylum Ascomycota; class Eurotiomycetes; order Onygenales; family Arthrodermataceae; genus Arthroderma; species Arthroderma sp. MBC 290. Next base: position 99,908 of record JAPERC010000151.1, read on the forward strand.
CAAACAAAGCATGGGTTCTTGGAGTATTTTGAACGAAGGCGACTGCGATGTGTGCTGATGTTGTCACCTGCGCGAAGCTTGGGAGGTTGCTAGTCAACATGCTGATCGGGCCAGTTGCGTAGCTTCAGTCTCACGCCAAGCGTCGATAAACTCCGCCCTGTCGATAACGGCCACCATTGAACAAGCCATTGCTATTTTTTTAGGGAAACGAGTAGTCGAAGCTGGTTTTATCTACGAATGGATGAAGGCAATTACTTTGTCTAAATGATGTTTCAACCGTGTCCATGTAACCACCTCTCTTTCAACAGGACCAACGCATCTCAATCAAGCGCACGTCGATTGCCTCAACTCCCATCTCCTCCCGCTTGCGAATAATAGTCATCGGATATACGCTCATTGTTTTCGCCCTCAGAGTGACCGAGGGGGGACGCCTGGTACTGTGGCCTACGCCGGCCAATGAATACAACTCCCCGGGGAGACATTGGAGGCAGACTAGTGAACAATGTCGTCAACATGGGGTTCATATTTCCAACAGGCGGTAGCCGGTGTTGAGTCAAGGCTTGATAACATACTTGCAGACGATGAAGTCGAAAGCACAGCAAACACGGCTAAGGAGGAGAAGAAAACGGAAATACAGCCACAAAAGAAGACTCCAGGTTCGAAATCTAATCTGGCAGGTATGTGGTGCCTCTGAGATTTTTACACTTATTGTCTTCAATACTGAATGGTTCAGGTCTTTCAAGGAGCCCGTCGTCTAATAAGGCGAACAATAGATTACAAGAAAGGCTTGCCCGTGCTATGGTGAGCCAGGGTGGCTCAGGGAACGCCGGCAGCCCAGCCTCTTCGACTGGCATTCCTTCCCGAACACCTAGCCCTCTTCCTCCCAGTGATAGTCGAACGAGTGTCGATAGCTTGTCTAGGGCTACGGGCAGACCCTCGATAGAAGTGGGAGAGGATGGCATATCTACCGCATCCCCTCCGCCTCGCTCCAGTCGTGATGAGGGAACCACTAAAAGGAACTCGTCGGATCTACCGTTAGACAACCCACGATCATCAAGGCCTTCTTCCCCACAAGCGGATGAATCATTCGAGACGTTGGACCAAGAACAGCCCGCCACGCATGAACCAACAGAAACACCAATTATAAAACTACCTACCCCGGGGAACGAAGTGGCTTCCCGTCCATCCAGTCATCTAGAAAATAGCGAGTCTGCACTAGCTCAATTACAAGCCCAGCACGAAGAATCGGAACAGAGATGGCAGGAAGAGCTGCATAGCTATATTGAGAAGATCGATGGTTTACAAGCCAAGCTGAAATATTTGGCCAAAGAAGCGGCGGAATCAGCTAAGAATGCTACCGCGTCAGCAGATCCAGGCACAACTGAAAGGAAGCTGGCTGAAAAGGATGAAAAGATTGTTGCGCTAATGGAAGAGGGCCAACGGCTGTCGAAGGTCGAGTTGGACAATCGAACTACGATTAAAAAACTACGATTACACGCTTCTGAGAGCACTAAATCTCAAACTGAACTCAAGAAAAGGGTAGAAAAACTGGAAAAGGATCTTGCAAAAGCAGAGGACAGAGCGAAGCGAGCCGAATCAGCAGAGCGGCGAGCAACAGCCAAAATCAACTCTTTGTCAAAAACGGAGAGAGACCTAGAAAGTGTATCTGCCGAGCGTGATACTTTCCAAATAACGATTAATGACCTCACAGGTCAGTTGGCTAGAGCGGTCTCCCGAGCTGAGAATGCGGAACAGAAGGCTGCAACAAAGTACTCGGACATTGAGAAACGCCAGGTGGCCGAGCTTCAGGAGAGCCTCTCAAGCGCCAAAATCGAACGCGAGTTAAACGAAGAAAAGCTACGCCGAGAAATCTTGGATTTGCAAGATAACCTCGAGCGAGAAAAGGAGCATTCACGCATTCAGGGGGTGGAACTACGTGGAGAACTGGCCGTCTTGGAAAGCAAAATGGAAAGCTTACGGGCTCGGGCAGAAGAAGCATCATCGAGTGTCACTGGAGATGCACAAGCGAAGCTTTTACGCCAGATCGAGACACTTCAAACCCAATATGCGGTTGCAACTGAGAACTGGCATGGGATTGAGGGTTCTCTCATCTCGCGCTTAGGCAACCTAGAGAAAGAGCGTGACGAGATGGCCAAGAAAGAAGGGGATTTGCGAAGAAAGGCCCGAGAAGCGGTGAGATTTAGCATTGCCCCAAGTGCAAATATATTACATATGGATACTAACAGGTGACAGAATTTGAAAGCCAAAAGAGCAGAGGGGGAGCTAGAAAATTCCCGAGAAGTGATTCTCGAAATGGAGCGGGATGTTACAGAAACGAAGCGCGAGATAGAGCGGTTAGCCCAGAAACTCGCAAAAGCTGAAGGTGACATTCAGGCAACAGAACGAGAATTGACAAGGCAGAAAGAAACTTCGGACGCCGATTTTGTTAGGCGACTAGAGGACGAAAAAGTGAAGTGGCAAGAACAGTTAGCAAGCTCCCCATCACGCTCTCAAACTCGCACAGAATCTGTCCCGCCGAACCGGCGGGCTGAAGGGTTGGCATCAATATCTGAACGCCTATCCGATAACTCTTTCCCAGTCCTTGGAATGCTGGACACTCCCCCCCGCCAAAACTCATACTCTTCTACAAAACTCAACTCTGGGGCCCGACGACCATCCAATGACCCATCAATGGATTTCGCATCTGTCCAAACCTTTGAGCCGGATGATTATTATAACGGTGCCATAACTCCCGCAACGGCATCTGCACCAGGAACCCATACTCAGAATTCTCGGGGAATTAATGATATAGTCTCTGTTTCTACCGTCGCTGCAGGCCCATCTGTCCAACTGGTTGAACGGATGAGTGCCAGTGTGCGTCGCCTCGAGAGTGAACGGGAAGCATCAAAAGATGAACTAGAGCGGATAACTGCCCAGCGAGATTCAGCAAGGCAGGAAGTCGTCGAATTAATGAAAGAAGTTGAGGAAAAGCGGAATGCGGACGGACGAGTACAGGAGCTGGAGGCATCTGTCCAACAGCTAGATGAAAGATATCAAACAACGCTTGAAATGCTTGGGGAAAAGAGCGAGCAGGTAGAAGAGCTAAAAGCAGATATCGACGATTTGAAAAAGATCTATCGAGAATTGGTAGAAAATACCATGAAGTAGTCAAGGGTCTACTACAGTGAAAGACTTTTTGTGGTCGAGAACAGATGGAGAGCAATTCATTTATATACATTGATATTATTTAGACATAATTAATTGAAGAGCACGTCTTCAGACGAGCACTTTGTTTTACAACAATTCAATACCTTCCCGTTCCGCGGCCTGTAGGATATAATTTCTCACCTAAGAGGGGTTGATTTAGTCAGTTTGCCGTGGGCAGCAATCCCCATCTACGTGAAAGTTTCGAGGGTGCCATACCTTTGTATCAGGAGCCAGGTCAATAGCTAGCTTATCATTCTGGTCCCGCTTATCCGTTTCTGCGCCAGCTTTCAACAAGACCAAGGCAGCCTCGCCATGTCCCTCTGAAATCGCATGATGGAGCGGAGTCAGCCCATCAGCATCGGTAGCACTGACTGGGCTCTTCCCTTCTCCTAGAAGGAGCTTGATTATTGGAATCGACCCTATCGCCGCCGCGCGGTGAAGGGGCAGTTGGCCTCTTTTATCTTTCACTCTGGCACTGCATTTATGGGCCAGCAAGATACGAACGGTGGATATGTTATTCTTCGAAGTTGCGAAATGGATTGCATTCTAGGGAGAAAGGCGGGTAAGGCTGGGTCCATGCAGCGTCATGCAAAGGATACAAGCACACGTACTTGACCAGACACGCTCTTCGTGTTCACGTCAGCATCCTTCCGCAGTAGCATTTCAATTATGGTGTCTCCCTCGCAGTTTTTCAAACTTGCCGCGATCATGAGCGGTGTCCATCCTGAGGAATCCTAGAAATATTTGGCGACGGATTGGATCGATGGATTAGTCCATGTAGCAACTCCGCGAGTAGCGTTGTAAATATAAAGATATCGAAGGGGAAACAAGCATTGCTTTACAAACAGTAACGTCTGGATCAAAATTTTTCACTGTTATCAAGAGATCGACTATCGGCAATCGATTATAAGCAACGGCCCAATGAATGGGGAGTCTTTCATCGCCATCTTTCAAGAACGCAAGCTTCGGGTTGGCCTAGTTATGGGAATCGCTGTCAGATTAGCATTTTTATAGCCTTTAAAGCTATGCGCAAGCAATAATATGCCCCTCTTGATCTTAACCGGGAGGCGAGGGCTTACGTTCAGCAGAGACTCAACGAGGGATGCTGGTGGCTGTCAGAGATGTGCCCATGGAGTTATAGGAACAGTGTTTGGAATAAAGTACTCTTCCCTTCACGAGTTGCCTCGTGTATAGCATATTTAGCATTGTAATCCGGATCCATGATTTATATTCTGTACGTTGAAGCTGTAACTGTAACTCGTCAAGTGGTAGACAAGTCGAAAGACAGAGGAGGGGATGATGTCGTGGGAAGCTTTAAGCTATCTCCATGACGCCAAGCGATGCTGTCAGTATTATTTTCTTCCAGACACTCTTTCTGTCTTCCTCCCAGTCTCAACAACAACCTCCAAAATTCATTCAGCCAATACACCGTTGATCATATTTAGCAATACGCGATATATCCTGCAATTATAATTATACGGCAAAATCTTGTTTGTTCGCGTTGTTCCCAACTTTGAGCGCGCCGATCTTCGACGCGGTGCTCCGTACGGCGGCGACCAGCGTTTTCATACCTTTTACTACACATTTCAGCCATCTTCAATATGGACGCAGATTTAGAGACCTCCGCAACCAGTGACATAGTGCGACTGTCCAGTAAACGAACACACGATCTCTTTGGCTCCGATTATCTTCTTCACACATCCGCAGGAAACTCTCCCGAGTCCATTGGAGTTTCATATCGCCGAAAAGCAGAATATGCAAGCGTCCAAACTCTCCCACCTTCCATTGCAGAAAAACTAGCGAAAGCCCCAGGTAATCGAGGGAAGCGCCCTAAGATTAAAACCGGAGGCGATTCTTCTACCGCGCTTGTGAAGAGTACAGCTCCTCAGCCGAATGGAAATAATAATACAACAAGCCTCGTTGCCAGGCAATCGTTCGCACAACAGCCAAAGCCAGATTGGCATGCACCATGGAAACTGATGCGGGTGATATCGGGTCATTTGGGGTGGGTTCGAAGTTTGGCTGTTGAGCCGAATAATCAGTGGTTTGCCAGTGGTGCTGGCGACAGGACAATCAAGATTTGGGATTTGGCAACGGGCTCTTTACGCCTGACTTTGACCGGTCATATATCTACCGTAAGAGGATTGGCCGTATCTGCACGACATCCATATCTATTCTCCTGCGGTGAAGATAAGATGGTTAAATGTTGGGATCTTGAAACGAACAAAGTCATTCGGCATTACCATGGGCATCTCAGTGGTGTTTATACCCTCTCTCTTCATCCCACATTAGATGTTTTAGTTACAGGTGGTCGAGATGGAGTGGCGCGTGTATGGGACATGCGCACACGGAGCAACATCCACGTCCTTTCAGGCCACAAGGGCACCGTTACAGACGTGAAATGCCAGGAAGCAGACCCTCAGATTATCTCCTCGTCCCTCGACGCCACGGTGCGACTTTGGGACTTGGCAGCAGGTAAAACTATGGGAGTCCTCACGCATCACAAGAAGGGAGTGCGAGCACTTGCAATTCACCCGGAGGAATTCACATTTGCGAGTGCCAGCGCCGGCAGCATAAAGCAATGGAAGTGCCCCGAGGGTGCGTTCATGCAGAACTTCGACGGCCAGAATGCTATTATCAACTCGCTTGCCGTAAACCAAGATAACGTCCTCTTCTCCGGAGGCGATAATGGTTCGATATCGTTCTGGGATTGGAAAACGGGACATCGGTTCCAGTCTCTGGACACGACTGCGCAGCCTGGGTCTTTGGAGGCCGAAGCTGGAATCATGTCATCCACATTCGACCAAACAGGGTTGAGATTGATTTGTGGTGAAGCCGATAAAACTATCAAAATCTGGAAACCGGACGATGAAGCGACTCCAGAAACCCATCCGCTGGACTGGAAGCCGTCTTTGAGGAGGAAAAGATATTAAGATACCTAAACTGTTTTGTTTTACTCGGCGTGGATATATGTAAAATAATTTTTTTTTTCAAAGATTCATTAATCCTACAGGACTAGGAGTTGTGAGGGTTTTTATTCCAGTATTTTCTCTTCTAATGGAACCACAGGCTAAATTAAAATATATTCATTATTAAATGACACCCAATATACTCCATGCTTCAACGTTACCTATATCAATAAGCGCTCAGTGCTAACATCTTAGCTTCCACCTCGTCCTTAAACGCCGCCGTTACATCTTCAGCCGCAAGCCTCAGTCTGATCTTACTACTCCTATTACTCTTCCCCAATGCTTGATTCATCCCTTCCGTCGGCCTACTACCTGATTCCCCTTCGACCGTCAAAACCCCTGCAGCCATCAGATCAACGACTGCAAATCCCATTGCGTTCAGACGCGAATTAGACAAGACGAAATTCTTCAAGTGGGCACTAGCAGGACCTGAAACGGCACCTGCCGCGTCGGCAATACGCTGTGCCTCATCGAGAACTTCACCAAGCGTGGATTCACTAATACCAGTGCGCCGTATCCTTGCTAACAGACCGGAAAGTAGAATTTTGGAGGATAGGGGTAGGCATCGAAGAGATTGCTGGACTGGCGTGGAAGTCGCTTCCTGAATTGCCTGTTTTATAGTGGCTATAGTGACCCGTGGAAGAGGTGGCTTTGTTTCGCTCACCGCGAGCTGTTTCTTTTCTGTACCTGAGGGTATCTTCTCTTCCGCCGCATCAATGCTGGTTTTCTTGTTCTGCTGGTTCTTGGTCCCTCGCCCTGTCTTGCTGGGGGTCGGAGGCAGGGAGTGGGCATATATGTCGTCTTCCGCATCCATATCGTCGGCATCACGGCTGGCCTTAAGAGCGGCAGCACTAGCTTGTTCCGCAATCTCGACCGCTCGACGACATATATCTAGGGCTCGACGGGCATCTCCGCTAACGGCTGCAACCTTGCGACTTGCAAATTGTATCGCATCCGAACCCACAATGTCTCCAGGAATATTTTCAAGCCGTGACTTGATTATTTCCATCAACTCCTGATGCTTATAACCCGAGAATGTGATTCGAGTCAGGCCCAAACGACTGGAGATTTTATTGCTCAATGTTCGCTCCGGCAAGTCCATAGTGTTCGCTACTGCCAGTACAACCAGGCGCGAGTGGCGAAGGGCTGGCCAGTTGAAAAAATTATACATGACTGACTGGTTCCTTGTAACTAACTGATCGAGCTCGTCCATTAAGACAACGCAAGGAACTCGGCGCGGGGACGGCCGTGAGAATTCTCGTTCAAGCAAGTCAAGTGCATTGGAGGGTGAGACGCGGTCTCCTTTCAGGGCCTCCCAGAGCATGGAATAGGACTGATGTGGATCAGTCACCTTCATACCATTGATTTCTACGAAAATGAAATCGTCCATCTCTTCGTCCAGAACTCGAGCATTGAGATTGGCGATTACTTCGCGGACAGTTGCGGTTTTCCCCGTGCCTGGCGGACCGGATATGTAAATGCAGGTTCCGGTGCCATCGGCAATCGCGGCATTGAGACTGTTATATACGGTGCTGAACTCAGAATCACGACAGGGAAGTGTCGTTGGGATACTCGAGACGTGGAGGCGATTGCGAGCCTGGCGATATGGTGAGGACGTAAAGTGAGATGGTGAAAGCATACGGGTAGCAAGTGGTGTAAATTCAAGGGGTTGCTTGACCACAATTCTAGTCCTATCATTAGATACTGCCGATTTCATAAAATATATCGAAACTTACCTCTTAGAAGGCGTCATAAGAATCTTCTGTCGTTTGCGGGATTGTGGAGTTGCCACAGCTGAAACAGTTTTCTGTCTCTTACGGGGAGTTGCTGGAGCATCATTCCGTTTCTTTCTTGCAAGTTAGTCGAGAGCCGTAGATATTGACTGATACTGAATGCTCACCTCTGTATCATCGCCTTTTCGTTTCCTCGCTCCCTTGAGAAGAGACCTAATCGTCTCAATAAGGTCGAAAACTCCCTCCTCGCTCTCCTTGTAGATGTCTTCCCATTTAAATTCCTCTGTATATCTGCCTTGGAGCTGATTAACGCCCCTTCGACAAATAATACACTTATTGAACTGTGAACGTGCATCTTTCCCCTTTGGCGGTTTACCCTCGGGGTACCTCTTATAAAACTCTTCTTTAGAGAGGACGGTTGCCTTGCCATTGATAGACGTAAGGGGATTCACGTTGAAATCTTTTGTAATGTATTGCTCGTTTGGAAGAGCATCTGATCTCTTCTTGTTCTTTGTCGACAGAAATTCATCGGGCGATGCAAACCACATGAGATTGGCTGATTTGACCGGTTCAGGGTGTTCAGTCGCAGCGTCATCCTCGTCAATTTCTTCAAGAAATTCACATAGAATCCCTGCCCAGTCCTTGCCTGGCTCTGGAGATTTTAATAGAATCACTTCTCCTAATCTGCATTCGAAAGAACCCATCCGGGCACCTATTATTTTTCTCTTTGGGCGTTTGCCCGGCTTCTTTGGAGTCTCTTGATCGGGGACAGCGGTAACCTCCTCGTAGATCCATTCCCAGGGTAAATCCTCGCATCCAAGCTCATCGTCAGAATCCTCGTGAGATACACCACCTTTGGTTAGCCATAATCGAGCCAACTCTTGATTCCTCGACCTCTTGGGTTTGGGCTGTGGAACATCCATATTTGCTCGGTTTCCTTGAGAATCTATAAGCCCTTCACAACGCCATTCATAGAAAGCAATCGCTAATTGGTGGTATCAAAAACTCGTAAACACGGTGTGAAGGAAGTTCGTCAAGGAGTCCTTGAAGCTCTGAGAGCTCTAAACCATATCACGTGATGGTTATCAAGCTTCCCCGTCGCGCAGAAACTCGATGAATATCGAATAAACAAAATAAAGCATTGAAAACCGCCAAAGCATCAGAACACAAAGAGCTGGGAAGTTTTACATTCTTGCTGCTTGCTTATAATCTATTGACTGAGTTTTTTCCTGGGGAACAAAACTTTTCCACATTACTATGCACTTATAACCAGTGCTTGACCCAAGAAAAAAAGTTCCTACAGTCGCGACACCAGCGACCTTCTGCCGCCGAAGATGTCGCTCTTTGGGGCACAGAGCCAGCAACCTCAGGCTACAAGCCTTTTCGGCTCAGCGAATCAACCTCAGCAAGGAACCAGTGGCTTCAGCCTTGGCCAGCAGCAGCAACAACCGCAGGGGACTTCGGGCTTCGGGCTGGGGACACAGGCGAAACCCAGCTTATTCGGCGGATTTGGTCAACAACAGCAGCAACCGCAACAACAAACCGGCGGGCTCTTTTCCGGAATAGGGTCAAGCACGCAGCAACAAACGACCGGGACCCCCTCCCTGAACCTAGGCTCAACGACGCAACAAAAACCGCAGGGCTTCTCAGGGTTCGGAAATACTCAGCAACAGCAACAGCGGACGGGGGCCCTGGGATTGGGGATCGGTACACAACAGCAAGGCGGTGGGGGCATGCTCTCTGGGCTCGGCTCTGTCTCCCAGCAGCAACCTCAGTCTCAATCACAGTTCAACCCAAGTGCAAGCTCGGCCCAACTCGGCGGGTCAACAATATGGACTCCAGGTCAAGGGATGACTGGCGGTAAGTCACTCACTACGTTATTTACAGGATGGAATTTTATCTAACAGCGCCCTAGTCCATCGGCCGGTCCCCATGCAAATGATGATCGTGAAAGATAAGTGGGAAGCAACTAGCCGAAATTCGCCATTCCGAGCATATCTTTATAACAACGTGGGCGAAGAGTCGGCGCCGTTTTACCAGCCAGGCCAGAACGATGACGAAAACAAATGGGAGGAAGCTCTGAAGAAGAGGCCGGGTCCCGGCTACGTCCCTATACTGGTTCAAGGATTCTGGGAGCTTGGAAAACGTGCACAGCGCCAGCGAGATTTTCTAACCATGATGCAAAGTCGGTTACACGAGATCAATAACGCTCTTACAGAGCTCCTTTCCCGTCACGATCTAAACATATCCGTCAAAATCGCGGCCTGCCGAAGGAAACACAAAGTGCTCAGCCAGCGTTGTCTTGCTTTGGCGGCTAAAACGCAATTGCTGAGGAACAGGGGATACGCAATGGATCAGGCCGAGGAAGAGTTGGCCAAAAAGCTCTTTCAACTTGAAAGGTCCGTCTTTGATCCTTCTCTGAATGGCAGAGCAGAAGAAATATGGGCAAGGATGCTGGCTATCCGGGAGAATACAAAACGGCTTCAGCAAGAAATCGAAAGAACCAGTGCGGATACCAGTGAAGATACGGACGATAGTTTGGATGAAGCAGCCCTAAAAACAGCAAAGAAGGTAAGTCATATCATAGGACCATCAGTTTCAGGCTATGAATGTTCGTTAACAGCTCTTTAGATTCTCGAAGATTATGCTACCCAGATCCAGCATCTGAACAAAGAATTAGCGTCCGTTCAGAAGGACTTTGAGCTGGTCGAGCAATCTACTTCGGCGCAAGCCAAGGCAACCTGATTTGACGCATTTATGAGATTTCTCACATGCCAATTTTAGATAGTCGTCTTTCTCGATAATGTTTACTTCACCTTTCTCCCATGCACCGGTGTTTCGGAGCAAATGAGTGAACGATTTGTGTATTCATGTTTCTATTAGGGGAGCTATCCTACGCATATAAAAAGATATCAAATGCTCTCCTTCATTTTCTTTCATTCCCCCCCATCAACCATCAAATAATACAAATGCAAGAAATGACATCACAGCCCATATTTAATTCGAAAGATTATAGCCAACTTGCACGCCCCAATAGGTATAATTTACAGCGGTCGCAGGGAAGGAAACGGTGGTATCGGAGGTTTAAAAAAGGTTCTTTACAAAGTCGATTGCGAAAGGAGCTATTATCGCATGAACCGTCAGCTCGAATCAAACAGGTGAGGTGAGATTGGAGGATTGAAAAGCGTCTTACAGAAATACAAGAGGACGCTGCCGGCAACGACCATCTTGATTGTTTCACGAGCCTCGACTTCACCAGCCTAGATGAAGATATGCGGATGAGCAACAACGAATCTTATAGTCGTAGGAAGAGCCGGAGGTCGACGTTCGAGAGTAACTCACTTTAATCTGCTCGGGGGAGAACTGTTCTTGGCCTAGAAGAAAGGGATAAGCTGTTGCTCAGTCACTGGGAAACGAAAGAGACTTACCTGGCATAAACATCTTGACGGTTAACACGAAAGACGGGTTAATAAGATATGTAGGTGTTGTTTTGAGCTGTAAATTCTGGTGATTGTCTGCTGAGAGAAGTTTTGCCCGTGAAGCAATTACTTAATAGCTTTTTTTTTGCCGTTGCTTGTGCACAGACCACCGACCTTCAACTTCTTCACGCCTCATCGAAGCAACCAGCCAACACGGAATAACGAATACATTGAGCGCATTTTTTTTATCTGACAATAAGACATTGCTCAGCTTGAGACGAGGGAAGCCGCACCAACCGCCGACTGTGCTACCCCGAGGCGCGCCCGTTCTTGAGGAACCACCGCAATACATCACCCCTTTCGACCAACACGTACAAATACAAATCTACGAACAGATACAACATGTCCGCCTCACCAGAGCCACTCCCTGGCTCGCCAGACGCCAGCAGAAATGATGAAGAAGTCGCGGATGTTAATGCAGAAACAACTGCCGCATCCCCAGACGAAGAATTAGCTGCAGATCTATCCGACGACGACTCCGTGCTGTCTGATGTTGACGCGGCTCAGTTTGATGATTTCGATCTCGCAAACGTCGCTATCGATGATCGCCCAGCTCTCGCGATCGATGAAGAGAATCTAAAGCTTGTCGGGCGCCATAAACGCAGACGAACAGGAGAGGACGATGATGGGACGCGGAAAAAGAAGAAGGAAGGGCGCAGGGAGAAGAAGAGTCATAGGAAGAAGCAAGACAGCGAGGATGCATTTAGCGGTGCTGAAGAAATGGCGGGAAAGCGGTCTAGTAAATACAGAGATGGAGGCAGTAGGAGCGGGAAGTCAAAGCCGAGGAAAGTGGTGGAAGAAGTCAACGAAGAGGAGCTGGATCCTGCTACGAGTATGTTATCATACGATACAGATTGGCTATTTGGGTATACTAACGCGATGGCTATCTAGGACGTCGCCGTGCTCTGGATAGAGTGATGGACGAAGCCATGAAGAAGCCTACCAAGAGACGCGCTCGGAAGGCAGATGGAATTGTGAGTGGCTTCTAGGCTCGGTGATACTATGGGGGAAACTTGCTGACGCAAATCAAAAAAATCTAGGACCTAGCTGATTTAGCCGACGCCGAAATCGAGGATGTGCGCAAGCGTATGACCGATGCAGCGCGTCTAGACAGTATTGCTCGCCGAGAAAACCGTCCTGCAATGCACAAGCTCAAGATGCTTCCTGAAGTCGTCTCATTGCTCAACCGCAATCAATATGTCAGCAGTCTTATCGACCCTGAAATTAATCTTTTGGAGGCAGTCAAATTCTTCCTGGAACCATTAGACGACGGCTCTTTGCCTGCATACAATATTCAACGCGACCTTCTAGCAGCGCTTGGCCGATTACCCATCAACAAGGAAACGCTGATTGCGAGTGGAATAGGCAAAGTCATTGTTTTCTACACCAAGAGCAAGCGGCCAGAAGTCGGAATCAAGCGCCAAGCCGAAAAGCTTCTAGCAGAATGGACCAGGCCCATCCTACAACGTAGTGATGACTACTCCAAACGAGTCTATGAGGAGGTCGACTTTGACCCAAGGTAAGAGCAAACAGTATATCTAAAATTTATACCTTTTTGTCCACCAAAATCTCTAACACTCCAAATCATAGGAAACTTGCAACACGGAGCCAAGAGGCTGCGGTGCAAGCCACAACGGCTGAAGCTCGGGCACGAGAACTTCTCCCGCCACGTCTTGCAAACCGCGCGCGTGTTGAAGGCGGTCATACTACATACACAGTCGTCCCGCGCTCGACCATGGTGACAGAAAACAAATTTGCACGACCCCTAGGAGCAAGCGGAGAAGATCGGTTTAGAAGGATGAAGGCCAGGCAGATAGCGGCTTCAAAGGGGTCCAAGAGATGAGCCAGCTTTGCATGCCAGTAGGCAGTCTTCATTCAACCATATCTTTTTTTTTTTTTCTTTTTTTTTTCGTTTCTTCTAGTATTCACCCCTGGCGTGCGGTTTGGTCATGGTGGGCATGTACGATTTCAGGAGTTAGTTGGAGAACAAATACATAGTTACACATAACTACCACGAAACCATTGTAGCACATCTAGATCTTTATGGACTTTGTAGAATCTCTCTCCGCGCAGTCTTTCTCCGGATCCTATTACTAAGTAAATCGGTGGTGTCACCCCGGATACCCGCGTCTGGCACTTTTTTTCAAATCCCGAAAGTACGGCGTCTGCGCTTCGGGTTCGGGATACGTCATACCGGCAAAATTCATCCTCTTCAATCTTTTTTCTCCCACTCACTCATCACCAACTCCAAAAATCAAAACCACAGCTCTCCTCCTACTGTGCTACTCTCCTCTCCTACCTGTACAATATTGTCAGAAGTCAAGTAACGCGACCGTTAACCACTACCTTTCAAACCCCCAACCTAAAATTCAACCGCAACCATGAAGATCCTCAGCAAAGAGGCCGAGGACGCCCATTATGCGTAAGGCTAAACCACCCCCAATCATACCCTCATCAAAATTCCACCTTCAAAAAAATACTAATGAGCATCAAAACTACAGCGCTGTCCTCAAAGGCGGCTCAATCGGCACCATCGCCGGGTTGATCGGCGGTACCACAGGCGTAATGGCCGCCTCGCGGCGGTGGTCAACGATTCGACACCTCACACTCCCCATGAAAGCCTTCCTCGTCACATCAACCGGCACATTCACAGGAATCATCGCAGCCGACCACAGCTCACGATCATTTGACGCGGGCCACCACCGTGAGAAATCCCTACTCCAAGACCGCGAAGCCCGACTTCGCCAAGCCGAGCTGGAAAAGATGACTACAATGGACCGTATCTTTGAATTCGCTCGCAGGGAGAAATATAAGCTCATCACCCTTTCCTGGGTGGCTAGTATGGTCGGTTCGTTCATGCTAGTAAGGCGCAGCCCGGGCCTTAACGGGCAGCAGAAGCTGGTCCAGGCTCGTGTGTACGCGCAGGGTTTGACTCTAGCTGTTCTCTGCGCGACTGCGGCGCTTGAAATCAGCGATCAGAAACAAGGTGATGGGATCCTGGATAAGGTAAAGGCTAAGCATGATTCGGATAAGCTGTCGCGGGGAGACTCGACGGAAGATCTTTGGATTGATATGGTCGATGCAGAGGAAGAGAGGATCAAGCAGAGGGAAGCGGATGCTGACTCCGGGAAGAAGAAGGCCGCTAAGAAAGCCGAGCAACATTGATTGGGATGCTGAGGTTTTCTTTTTAAAAAAACAAATATTCCAGACTGATGTTTTTGCGAATGATACTCACCACTCGATATGTATATTAAAGATCAAAATTTATTAATGTTTATAGAGATACTGCACATAGCTTCATCATATTCCGTTGACCATGCGCAGCTAAAGATATTTCATCTAAGCTGGTTGGAAATGACAAGCAGAAGGTTGGTAGAATCTGCTTTTTACTTTAGGGACGTTTAATGTCAATGGGAGGTATAAAACCGTTTTTGCATACCGCAACTCTGATTTACTATCCTCATCACTTTCTTCGGTTTAATGTAATTGAAGCCTCCGTTAGTTACTCAACTTATATCTCCAACACGAACTAGGCTAACGAAGTCCTTAGTCTCGGTTGAATGTGGGTCTTGCATTCAGCCCTACGAAGCCACTGACAAAGGACAAGATCTTTTCTCATGGCGAAAGAAACATCACCACCGCCCACGGTATCCCTTCAAGATTTGGCAATCATCGCAAAGCCCGACCCAAAGACAGGCAAATACAAGTACACAACCCTCTTCTATATCACTGCCGATGACTGACATATTGCGCCTTGAGTCGAAAACTCCGGTCCTAGCGCCCAGTACGGTGTCTCTCGGTAAAACTTATTGCGATGCTTGATCGTACGTATTTCCGTGGTTTTTCTGGTGCATTCGTCGTTTCTTTAACTCGGGTTTATTTGGCGTGATATGATCTTCTTTTCGCTTTCCCTTCCCATCATTGGGTTCTGCTGGAGGAGCTGAAGTAGATAAGTGAGCGCTTAGAGCATGGTATTCTTCAAGGAAATACAGATCACGAAGTTTCTCGAACTGCGGGCGCGTCTGTCTGCCCAATACTCCGGCACGGGCACCGTGCCAAATTCGAGGAGCTGCTAAAGCTCGTTGTATGGCGTCGAGGATCTTTGGAGATATCCTATCTTGGTGAGGGTAGTTAAGGCTTAACTAAACTGGAATATATTGACCTCCGTTCTCATTATCACTAATAATTCTTTTCTAGATCTGATGAATTTTGTATTGAGTAGCAGTGGGAAAGTTCATGAGGTCCAGTTCACGCCACAGCTCCGCCTGCAAACTGTTAGTATCATTTTAACAGCATCCAGATAAGGTGGTCCCCATAACAGACACCGAAGGCGTGTTTAACCCCTGACCCTGGCGGCTATGCACAGTCACATCCGAGAGTTGCACAACCGTTTAAAGCCGTTCGATGAACTGGGCAATATAAAACTTCACTTAAACAGATGCTGGGCCGGGACTAAAGACGGAACAACATTGCTATAAACAATATTTAACTAAGAATTGCAAAGCAGAAGTACAGTATCTATCGTATTAAATAATCTAATTCTATAAATCTATATATTTGAAGGATATACTGCCCGAAAATCAACAACAAATAAGCATCTGATCTTACTCAAACGCTCAGTTCAACGGAGCCTCCTCAAAAAGCTTCGCATCAATGTCAATAAATGACCGAACAGTCTCCAACCCACGCAACCTCTCTTGCTCAATTCTCTCCCAGCTCCATCCCGCCTGCGTAGCAGACTCCAACCGCTTCTTGTTATCCTCCACCGCCGTCTCATCAATCTCCACATCCCCGTTCAGCGTCAGGACCTCCTTCAGCTGGCCATCCGCACCCTCTTCACCAGACGGGCTCTCGGTCGGCGAGGGGGTAGCTGGAGTCTCCTCTCCCTCCACCTTAGGCCGTTCCGGCAACAGCCCACTCGCTCTGAACACCCTCTCAGGTCGAACCGTCAACCGCCCCTTCTTCACCACATATTTACTAACAGCAACGGCAAAAAGTGTCTTCTTACCCCCCTTGCGCGCCGCCGGTCGTAGGAAAAACGTCAATATGTAAGTCCACTTCTCGTCCCATCCTGCGATTTTACTCTGCATCTCATATTTCTCAAGCGGTTTAATCTCCTTTTTAAAAGTGCAGTATACCGAGCCGAGCATCACGGCCATGCCGCCGGGGTATCTGATTTTGCCATTCTCATCCAGATCGCGATTCATCTCGCGCCGTGTGATTTCCATTCCTGGAGAGAAGATGGGTGTAGCCACCACGGTACGGGCAATGTCCAGATCGGAGAAGTAGGTGCTGTTTGATTTGTGGATGTTATAGTCTGTTTCGAACAGTGAGGTTCGGCTCATGATGCTGGCCGGCGCGAAGATGGGGTGGATATTTCCATTGCTGCTGTCGTTGCTGCTTGAACCCTTGAGTTTAGAATGTACTTTTGGATCGAATCGGAGGCGTGAGAATAAATGGTAGAATAGCCGGATCTGCAATACGTTTTTGATTGTCAGTGTTACACTAAGCGGAAGAAGCGGATGTGTGTTGAAGCGCGCGCCTTACATGCCAGGAGAACGGGAGCGATTTCAAATTAAATAGAGCGTATAGCAGTACGACGTTCCTCCATGTTATTTGCGATACGATAGACTGGAGAGGACCTTTGAATGATTCCAGGACTTCCGGAAGTGATACCACAGCCATGATTACAGATCAGCTTGAGGCAGGCGCATATATTTCGGAGATGGATCAAGGGTAGGTTGTAGCTTTTATAAGCGATTTTTCTCCAAAATATCTAAGGTAATGGCTTTGATCAACTCGTACCGAAGAGAACAAGAGCGCCTCAGCTTGACAACAAGCAGTAACAACGAATTGACAGGCTTTAAAGAAAGAAAAAAAGAAATACAAAAAAAGTGACTGCATCAAAAATGCGACTTCGCACTTTTGCCCCTGATCATGTGATATTTACCGAGGCACAACTTTTGTTGCCATCGCGTTTCAACAAAGCGGAAACGCAAAGAATCGTTGGAAAAGAATGAACAAGACAATGATCATAAAGAGGATCTCAACAAAAAGAATTCTTAGCTGCGGTCAATGATATCTTATGGAAGAGTCTTTCCTGGAACTCTTGAGGCAGCGCTGCCTCTAAACATGAATGGAAGCGGGAGATCCGCCCGGCTCCATCTCCTACCAGACCAAGTCTCTTCGTTAGGTTTCTCTCCAGATCCTTGGATCCGGGCAGCTATACCCTCTGCTTCAGACCATACACGAAGGATGTTCTCGCCTGCGAGTTTCCTAGCCTGCTCGTCCGTCGCTCCTCGTTCTAACAAGAGTTCGAACAAACGGGGGTATTTTGATACGTCCTTTTTAATGTTAACTGTCAGCGTCTGTCGATATGTTTTATTAAAAAGGGAGGAAGTCTTACCTCCAACCCCTTGGGTACATCCAATGTCCCATCATAATCACCCCCAATGCCAACATGATCCCACCCTGCAGTTTCTGCAATCTGGAAAATATGGTCGACGGCATCATGGATAGTCACTGATGACGGATCATCCACATTCAGAAATTTTGGCACAAAAGTCACCATTATAACACCGCCGTTGTTTGCAACTGACCGTACAACATCGTCCGGGACATTTCGAAGATGTTTCGATAAAGCATAAGACGAAGAGTGGGAGAATATCACGGGAGCTTTGGTTTCAGCCAGAACATCTCGCATCGTATTGTGGGAGACGTGGGATAGATCAATCAGCATTCCAAGGCGGTTCATCTCTTGAACAAACTCGCGGCCGAATTCTGTAAGCCCGGCATCTGGTCCTCCAGCTGTGACTGTAGATGCTGCAGTAGCAAAGGCATTATCGCAATTGTGAGTTACAGTAATGTAACGCGCTCCCAGGTCATACACCTGTCTTAACGCAGCAAGTGAATTCCCAATTTGATGACCTCCCTACCAACAGAAGCTTAGAAAACTGATAAATAAACATGATATCCCTAAAAAAACTAACTTACCTCAATGCCGATAAAGCTTCCCACCTTGCCACTATGGAATGCAGCTCTCGCGCAGGCCGCAGTGTCACAATATTGCATATCATTCGTATACTCGTCAACAAGTCTCTTTGTAACGTCGATTTGCTCAAGAGTGTCTCGAACAGCCCACTACCCATTGAATAGTCAAGTTAGTTTTCCAAAACCCCATAGATGGAAATGAACCATATCAAATAGAACAGCCTCATACCGTCGGGTCATCAATCTCCGTATTCGGATCCAAAGGACATTCCACATAGACACTCCAAAACTGACCCCCAAGCCTCCCCTGCCTGATCTTCTTCAGATCCGTATGGCTCAGTAGGCCAGTCTCAAACGGAACTTGGCCATTATATATCTTATTCTTAGTCTCCACGCGAATCAGGTAGGGGAGATCATTATGTCCATCGATCAGCGGGGTGGTTTTCAGAACTCTTTCTGCCCGTTTAGTGTAATCTAATGGGTCGATTGGGGCTTCAGCGCCAATTCCCAAGAATGCAGTTAAGGACGTAGCAATGGCAGCGAATGAAGCGAGTATTCCGGCATTGCGAAGCCAGTTCTTTCGCTGCTGGTTTCGAGGCGCGTGGACAAGCTCCCTTGATGAAGATGGGGTTTCGGCTGCTTGAGATTCGTCGGCGCGGTCCGCGGTTGCGGTTTGCCGGGATCTCTCCCGTAGTGTATTGGAAGTTGACATTGAGATGCCTTCTGTCTTTTTTCGTATCTTCGTTCTCTCTTTATTTCTATGCAGTACTTTTCCGCTGCAATTGATGGCTTTCAGAAGAGCTCCGAAGTCGACTTATGGAGGAGATTCATGACGAACGGATATCCCCGCACGATTGCATTTGCCGACAAGTTCGGTGCTACACCGCCAATTATGCAGCTAAACATGACGAGGTTGCAGCCGAAATCCACTGTGGGGGGAGGCTTGATTTCTCATTACGAAAATATCCAGAATGGGAAGTTCAATATGTATATTGTGTATTATGTTGAAAACTACTATGAACAAGTGAAAGAAAAGGAATAAGAGGGAGATATCATTATTTACTCCTTTCCATGCGCTTTGAAGAAGTTAGTTTAGCAACGTAGGTATATTACAAGAGAATTGAATCTGATCAAATGGTCAACCTTCCCTTTCAACAAAAGCACTACGCAAGATCCCAAACGTGCTGAAACGAAAGCGTGCAGAATGCCAACGAAACGATCCAAAAATCAGAACAGCTTTATAACTCATCGTCGTCATCATCTTCATCTTCGCCTTTCCTCTGCTGCCTTCGGTTGCTTTTGCTAAAACTCGAGCCCGAGGACATCTCGTATTCCCCTGCATTGCTGGACATGGCCATCGCTTGACGACCAGTGTCCGATGCTTCTAGAAATTCGCGGAGGCGTCGTTTGCCTTCTTCAACGGCCTGCTGGGAAGCGGCTTCGGTCATTTTAATTATTGGGCCCCAGAGATTCAGCTGATAGGTGATATAAAGCCCGACTCCACAGATGAAGAGGAGGAGGAAGTACATAGGGTTGCGGAGGACTGTTGGCAGAAAGCAATTCTGTCAGTTGGATGCATTCGAGACAATACTGAGATGTACAAGGGGAGCAAACTTACTGGCTACAATTTCGTTCCAGCCTAGAGCAAGAAGCAGGCCATAAAAATATAGGGGGACTTGGGTCATGCCGCCAACTGCACTGCGCTTTGCTTCGACGTAGACTCCATCAGCGGCCTTTTTAAAGCGAACAGTTAGATCCTGCCGCTTAGTTTCATTGAGTAAAGTCATTTCCTCTTCGAGGGTCTTCCCATCGTCTTCATCCACCCCGCCAATAGGAGCAAGGTCTTCTTCATCTGTAGGGGTGGCAGAGCTTGGTGTATGTCCGACCCACTTATCAAGTGGTGGTGCTGCTGATGTTTCCTGGAGTTTAAAGCGAGCGAGAAGCGGGATCAAGGTAAGGGTTGATTCTCTGGCTTTTGTATAAGCTCCTTCGATATCGTCCGTAGGTCGCCATATTCTAGGAACACCTGCATCATCGTATCGGAACTTATCCTCAAAGTTTTCACGCAACTTGAGGAGTAAATTGCCCTCCATCATCTCTTCGTCAATCTTAGCACGTAAGACTCCCCATGATTTTCTCCTCAATCTCCATAATCCGATATCAACCTCATCCAAACTTGCATCAAAGCTGCTGGCGCGCTCGGTGAATCGTCGCTCTGCATCCAAGACGGTGTTAACAAAAAGTGACCATATCCTATCCCAAATACCACTTTCTGATGTTTGACTGCCGCTTCCTCCCTTTCCTGCTCCGATGGCGTTAAATTCAAGGTCTATCGAATCACTCAAACGTGATTTAACCCAACGTTCGACCCTGGTGGCTAACCGTCTCATTTCGTCCTTTCGTAGCTGTGCGCTTATCTTTTCAAGATCCTTCTGGTACAAAGATAATTCTTGTTTATAATTGCTCCAGCTGGTACCTTCCACAAGAGCAGCTTGCGCCTCGCCCTCGAATCTTTCCAGGGCAATTTTTCTTTCCTTTGTTACAATGTCCGCGAAATCGTAGCTTGCTCCCTTTTTCTGGCCGGACTTGACGGCAGCAGTCACAGCTTCGCTGAACTGGTTCACTCCAGATTTATGAGCCGCGCTAAGCTGGCCGACGAACAGTGCCTTCAGTCGAGAATCCACCTTCTCCTCTAATTCTGTTTTCTTCATTTGGTAAACCCGTTGATGGTACCGACTCGCCTCCGTCTCGAAATTCTTCAGACTTTCACCTCTTGCGCTTCTCATAGCCGTGCCGAGACCAGTTAATATTTCCGGGTTTCCCGACTGGACGCTTCTCGCCTGTTCGAGCTCAAAAGGGTTGATAGCCTCATCGAAGCCGATAAGTACCTGCCGAGCAATCTCGTCACATCGGAACTGGGCCAGTAATTCCTGTTGTGTTGGGAGGTCCAGATCTTTGTTATTCACAATCTGATCCCAGACGCCTTCAGCGTAGATAGCAAACCCGTCCGCAGGTATCCGGCGATGGTACTCAGGGAGAAATAGCCCTCCGTCAGCGGGACTTCCCTTGGCCGATCCCAAGGATGTGTCACGGTGGCCATCACGGAAACGTGTGCCGAGCTTCTCAACTTCTGCAACGAATTTTTCTTGCTGGAAGTTCTTGTGGGGGAGGGCGGCGAAAGCGAAATCAAAATAATCCTCAATCATGGATTCTTCCAGGCCCTCAGGTTTTGACAAGGATGCCCATATACGCTGAAGATCCTGTATGAGGGTGTTTTGTAGGTTCTGGAGAGGCGTGGTGCCTATAAAGTCACGGATGACAAAAAATAGTAATGACCTAGGAGTGGACCTGCGGGGAAATACAGATTAGCCGTGTATAAGGAGATATGAGTCGAGGATTATTCTCTCCGCTAGCCATGTATAGGACGTACTTTTTATCCTTCAAAAATAATTGAAGGTTGACTTCGAAGACTGTCTTTAGAAGGCCCATATTCGCACCCTGGTACAACCCAACCTGATGCTCCCAGATGTTGACAATAAGCACTTCACTAGTCGCAAGCGCAAAAAGCGCACTCTTCCGCTCGAAATCTTGATCTTCGCCGCGCTCTCGACCATCGGTTCCCTCAACGTCCATCACCAAGATATTGTCGGCCATTTTGTTCTGGTTCGCCGCAGCATCCCCGTTATCCAAATTGCCGGCCGAAGTGCGCTTGTTTTTTGACAGCCAGATACCCTTCGTTGTCTGCCTCCTCTCGGTTTCGGACATAACGCTGAATTTGGTGCCAAAGAGATGGTTGAGCAACGTTGATTTACCAGTCGACTGGGAACCAAAAACGGAAATGAGGTGGTAGTTGAAACCCGCCGGAGTAACATTCTCATGTTCGAGGTATTTGGATAGAGACGGGCTATATTGACCACCGTGGGATTAGCGATGAGATCACCTCCGGACAAGTATCTAGAAGCTGGCGGTAAGTGGCATACTTGAACTCCTTCTCCTCATCGATCAATTGAATTCCATGCTTATACTCCGCCTCGTCCCAGTCGTCCCCAACAGCTGCGAAATGTCCGTTGGATACCATGGTGCCCGTACCTTTGCCGGTGCGCTATTCGGAAATAAAGCAGCTAAAGTTGCATTTATTGTCGTCAGCTTGGACAGGGTTACTTGGTGAAATGGCCACGGCAGGTCGTCGCAGGAATCGCCAGCATGGACCGAGTTATTCCAACAGTCGATATGGTTATAGCAAAAAGGACAGGAAGAATTGAAGCTTCAGGGAATCAGAAGATATCTGGAGATAAAATACAATGAAGCGGCAGGTTGGAGTGTGGAACTTGGGATAGCGTGATGTGAAGCCGTCCAGCTGGTTTCTAATCAGGGGATCGGATAAGCCTTGGCGCTCTCCCCATGACAACAGCCCATCGACATCTACAACAGATACAGAGGAGATGACAGCTATGAGGATGAGGATAGCTAAGACGTTTGGTATATACTTCTATCCAAATATTGTACTAACATAGGGTGACAAGATGCGGTCTGGTGGGCTGCCGATCAAGCTTCTTCGCTTGATGCAGTCCAGGAGGTCACAGACGCCATGCATCACTTAGAACACTCCCACGATGCTTCCTAGACTTTTCTAGCTTCAGAGGCCTTCCAGAGGAACAAAGAATCCCTTATAAACTGCACCTAAGGGCAGTGAAGCCATAAAACCATCCATCTTATCACGAACAAGGCTTACGACCCGCCAAGGCTGAACCTTTCGTACCCTGAATGCTATCAAGCCAGAGAAGGCCGTTTGCAGCCAGCCTTGGGGAGTTTTCTATTCCCTCCTTGTCCGAACGGGATTTAGAAAGAAGCATTCGATGCTCTTGAAACAAGCTAGTTGGCAATAGGGTAGCTTTCTCCTGTGTTATCTACCCAAACACGAGGAGCACCTCGCAACTGGTTATCAAAATGGCATAGCTCCGTAAAACGACTGAGGTTACCAGTTATGCAAAGCTCTTGATGATAGCCTTGTCAGCTGTTCCTGCATCGAGGGAGATATCTATATAAATGGCATGATGGCCACAAATAAGGTCCTTGAAGCTTTTTACCGCCGTCTGCGGAAACAGCCACATATACACCCCGGTTTCAATCCCTCCCACTCTCAAAACCAATACCCATAAAACAGCAAAAAGAAGCACATAAAATATATCAAACCATGGCTTCAGGGATTGTCTTCGATCCCATCCGCCTCCTTCGCCTCGCTCCCCTAATCACAAGCACCGCGAGCGCAATCTACTCAAGCACCGAACTCATCGTCAACGCCGCCTTCTTACAACCATCCATACGCCAAAAATCAAACCAAGTCCTCCCACACTGGTTCTCCCACGTTTTCAACCGCGGCGCCACTATAGTCGTCACCCTCATCACCCTCACCACATCCACCGCTCTCGCGAACATATACAGTTCCTACCAGCAAAACGGCCAAGATGGGCTTTCGTCATTGCCATTTAGCGCGAAAATGTACGGTCTGGGGGTCACATTAGCCTTGAGCCACCTGGCATTTATACCTTTGGTTTCAAAGCCGATTCAACATTTGCTGGAGAACAGTTCAAAGAGGGGAGCTTGTGATGAGATGGAGGATTGGTTGCGTGTCCACCGCATTCGTTGGACTCTGGCTGATTTTCCCGCTTGTATCGCCTTTATAATTGCTGTGCTTACCATCGACGGTCCCATTTGAGTGTGGTGGATGGGTTGGTTCCTCATGTTGATTTTTAATTACATGTACACACGCACATAGAGACTGGGCGGAAGGGAAAATTTGGCACTTTAGCGAATAATAATGATCGATCTAAATAAATAGAAGCAGTATCTAATCACAATTCATGCAAAAATCTGAAGGCGCTGGTTTGGGCATTTCCAACTATGAGTACACCAAGATAAAGAAAAAAAAGATATTTAGACAGCAACCGGCGAATGAAATTTAAGACCACCATATATAAGTTCCACTGGATGAGGTATAAATAATAGATGAAAAGTTGGAAGCAGTATGTGTGTATGGATATACGTAGGAAATCCGAGATATAGTGAAAGGGTATTTTAAGAAGTAAGTGTGCAAAAAGAAAGAAAAGCGAGGCACACAGTATTATTGTATGTGTATCCCATTCATATCCAACCAATCGAAGCTCCAGCCTTGATCCAAATGCAAATCAACCATCGAACTGTGACCCCATAATTCTCCGTCGATATTATCAAACGGCCCTAGGCCAAAATCCGGATCAAAGCTCGCGTTTGGTAGGGTGTGGGTGTTATCAAAGGGGATTGAGGGATTGGGTTCCAAAATTTGAGTGGAGGGTGGTAGTGAGGGAAGACCGCACATTGATCCGATGCTAGGTGGTATATTGTGAGGTTCAATTGGCGCTGCGCGTGATATTTGAGGAGGATGAGGAGGATCATGATTCTGATTATGATGATGGTGCTGATGGCGTTGTTGCGGTGGCTCTTGTGGTTGATGCTGCGCTATCGGAGTTTCTGCAAGGACGGGAGGCTGATGCGCAGAATCCATATCCCTCGGCCTCTTAACTGGGGTAACGTAAATCGTGCCAAAGTAAGGTACTTGAAGTCTGCAGCCTAGAGTGTCCAGCTTCGTACCCACTCTCGCATCGTTCAGTCCACGGTATTTACACAGCTGTTTAAGCACAGATGCCGACTGTGCGGCAACCTTGCCACCGGGTGCTTGTGCAGTTAGGTGAAGAATATGGTGGATTTCCATTACTGCGTTCCAGTCTTCTTCGGCTGCGAAAGCAGAAGCAGCATCAGTGCTGGATCCCAGCAGATGGACGACCATAAGCGCCGTTGAGGTAAATACTTGAAAATCAACTAGTGAGCAGATTGTTGGATCCTTGAGATCTGTGTCACGGAGTTTAACATAACATCTCATGGCATCCCGTGACGAACTAATAGCAATGCTATGCGAATGCTGGCATTCCTTATCCCCTGTTGATTTGAGCATAAAGGGCATATGAAGGACTATTCGGACGAAGTGGTGTACGAATTGTGCCATCAATCGTTTACACCTTGTTTCGTAATTCAAATCATCGGCCGCGTTCAGATCCCACCACCTCGGCCCCATTTGGTGTGCAAGGTCTTGCAATTTTCGGTCAATATCGATTGTTTCAGATAGAGACATATTATCGGGGTCTCGGTTTCGGTCGATTATGCGGCCCGCTAAGATGCATATCTGCAAAATATGTACTTCATCGCGATCCGACTTCCCAAAACTCGTCAGGCATGCAATATGAGGCGTTATCAGGCTATCAGGTATCGCATACGGAAGCCCTAGTATAAGACTGAGGTAGCGGTCGCCGCAAGCAATAGCCGTCCAGACATGCAAACGTCGTAAGCCTACAACGTCATCCAGTGAAGTAGGACGGTTTGTCTGTAGGTGTAGACCTGCTAGCTGTCCAAACTGTATGGCCCGACGATACAAGAGCCACGCCTTCCGTGGTCGACCGTTATTGATATTGTATTTGGCCGCAATAAACATGCATTCCAGTCCGGACATCGATGATGCGATTTCATCATCATCAAACACCAGTCTTTCGATTGAGGAGAGACATCTGGCTACAAAGTCCTTTGGAGCAAAAGGCTGGCTCAAACTTCGATAGTCAAAAGAATCTGGTACATGATCAATGGTAGTACACAGGCAGAGAAGTAGCTTTGCAACTTCGGCAGGATTTTCCGGCGTGCTTGTCCGTTCTCTTATCTGTCTTGCCTCCATTTCGAAAGCCTCTGGATGGTTTTCATCCCATAGAGCTGACCAAAAGTCAGACGTGCTAAATATTTTTCGTAAATCGGTCGGTGATGGGACGAGAGACCGTAACTTGGTATTGGTAGCCCTATATTTAGAAGCCAGACATTCTTCGGGAGAAGGCTCTTCGATGTTAGCAGTCCAGACGCCCTTCGCCACGACGTGGTTGTCAAACAGAGACAAGAGGGGGGAGAGTTTCGAGTCTCGAATGTTCCCCAAATCCACCGAGTCTGTGACGGAGGAACTGCATTTCAATCTATCATTCGCCGATTCACCTACACATCTTGGTTAGTATGGATATCGGACATATCACTGGCTACAGAAATTTGATGATAAAGGAGGTTTCGGCGTTTCGAGGTACTTGTCTATATAATAGGGACCGGAGGACTAGAAAGGACAAACCTTGATCAGCTGTAGAAGGTGAGCCTCTACGGTACGTTATGAGTTCTGCTTCAGCATCCTCCAATCTTTTCACCAAGTCACCAACAAGGTGTTCAAGTGCGGCGACACGTTCCCGCAGACTATACGTCTGCTCGCCAGCACCGAGTTTGCTGAGATTCGGCGCTACTTGGGCACTTTCCTGATCAATGCAGGATGTTCCTTTGGTATAACACTCGTTACAAAGCTTCGGCCTTGTAGGATCATAAGTGCAGCGTATCTTCCGACGTCTACCTGTTGTGACGTTAATATCATCATTTAGGAAATTCGTGAAGCACGAGTAGGCCCACACTCATAGCAGCTCTTCGTTCCCTTTCGCATCTTCTTGCGGGGCGGGCCATGGCTCTCCATCTCTGACAGCGAGATCAGGCTGTTAGGCCAAGGCGACTGGTCAGGCACCATCAGTTACACGCCACAGAAACCACAAGAAGATGGAAGCATGAAAAAGGAAGAGAAGAATAATTACAGATATATATATTTAGGGATATATAGTGCGTCGAGCTGGGAGTTCTCGGTTGTCTGACAACACGTTGCTCGCCGCGCACACAGGCACCCCGGCTCGACAGAGGGGAATTAAAGACCGATAAATCCCCTATCTACAGAGCAGATAGAGGTTCTCTAGAGGAAGACAGAACAAAAGCTCAGAGGCCAGTGAAATCACAGCAACCTGAACAGGCTATTGTCATTAAATGCACGACCTCGCGAAATATGGACATACCCCAGCTGGGAGGATTGCTATTTCTTCAAGATCGAAATCCCAACGGACGAAATTGGACCGAGAAGAAAGGGGGCGGCTGGACGCTAAGAAGCAGAAAAATGGATCTTGCGGCTTCGTTTATCCACTTATTCGGAAAATCACAAACCGTTTTTCTCTGCCACCCCCGCGATGTTTCGACCCAGCTGAGATATGCCTGTCGATAGTCCCTGCAGCCCGCGGACCATGGCTCTGGGCATCTCACCTTGCCGTCTGCGCCATGCACCAGAGCAATGAGCAGAAGAAGCACCAAAGGGCTTCCAGGCAAAAGCCTCTTCATTTTTACGGTATATAGTTGCCGGAGGCTTATCAAAGCCGCAATTACATGACGAGGCGGATCTGCCTTCCCATTCATTGTGTTGCTTGTTGTTAACAGGGAGTCTTATGATTGGGCATCAAATACGAGTGGAGGATCATCCAAGTTTGCGGTGTTGTTGCACAGCCAGGCACATATCAACAACCGTTTTGTAAAGGCCGAAATAGAAGTCGACAGCTGTACGCTTCTGTGAGTATGGTCATCCAATACATATAGACAGGCAGCGAGGCATTTCCTTTTACAAACATTTTGTGGGCTGAAGCTGTCGCTGTCGAAGCATTTCTCATTGTCATACTTAGTACCAGGCGACCGCGGCTCTGGTAATGATAGGACACGCATGTATGCGGCATCTATCCAAAGAACGCAGAATTACATGCATAGGGTTGAGAGTTTGTGGATTAATGTCTTATTAAATGATCCAGTCTCGAGCTGCAGCCCAGTAGTTACAGAGTAGGAAGTATGGCATCCGAGCACTAAATAACAAACGGATAAAAAGAAAAATATAAAAGGTAAAAAAGAAATATAAAAGAAAAAATAAAAAATTCGTCACAGTTAATTATATCATCCATAGCATATGGGCAGCTCCGCTAAAGTGCAGCATACGTTCGCTCCATTATTATCGTAAACACTTGTTCATCAAGGACGGCTCCGAATCTAAGATACATAAACAGTTAGCTGAAAAGTACCGCACGATAGCGAACCGTAGAAGTCAATGGATGTCTACATACCCAAAGCATTTGATCTGGCTAACCAGATTCTGGCTCAACTGCCTCAATGTCGGCGGATCCAATTTATAAAAGTCTGGATGCCCCTTAATTCGACTCCATGCCTGGATCGGGGTTATCTCCCCTTCTAGATTCAAAGCACCTGCAAGCTCGAAGAGCCGGTCAAGCTGACTTGCAGGAACCTCCCAGCTCATTCCATCTTCCAGGACATCTGGGAGGCCGACAACGAGGGGGGCTTGTATGGTAACCGCGTGTCCGGCGTATTCATGCTCCTCGGGTTGTAGGTGGTGCAGACAACAGCGTTCAAGGCTAGATAGAAAGTCAGACAGTGTTTTATATACACCTTGCAGGGCTGAAATGACTTACAATAGAACAAATTCAATCCCAGTTTGTGCTGCATCGAAGCCGTACGGATGCGACCATTTGCGGGTCCAGGGCGCTGGATTAGCCTGTTGAGGTGCCGGTTGCACGGGCTGGTAGGACTCATTTTGTGCTACTGGGGCATCGACAAAAGTGCTCTTTCGAGGTATTCTCACGGAAGGTGTACAGCCGGCTGACTTTCTTTCGACTCGATTGTTTCTAGGGACGCCGAAGTCCGGGGGATATACATGAGGAACTTGGTCATGCTCATTATCAAAAGATACTTGTAGACGCTGGCCAAAAAGGGGCTTTCCGAGCACTGTAATTTTGGCTCGACGGCTCTGATGCTGCTGATCTTTGAAACCGCCGTCTTCAGCAGGAGGTGTGAGGCCGTAGCTGACCATGATATCTCTTAAAAGACCGTTTTCGATGGTTAATGATTTCGTGCCAGTGGAGAGAAATTCTCTTTCATCCCGGAGTCGAGTCAGTTCCTGCTCCAACGACTTGATGTATCTTTCCTTTCTTTCACGGTGGTTCCTATAATCATAACAATGTCTCAATACAGTGGACAGAGAGTGGCGGGCTATGAGTGTATTAAAGTACTCACCGTTGTGCTCGTCTGACTTGCTCGCGCCGCCGAAGGTGTGCAGATTTACCCTTATCAGAAGGGTCATCAATGAAGACATCTACTATATAAAATATGTTTAGTTTTTTAATATAGCATTATGAAAAACCTTCTCTAGCTTCAGGAACATTTGGCCGACCCAGCATGACGGAAAGGTGACAGGGAGATTCCAAGGTCATGATTCCACATATTGCTAGTCAATAGCCGAATGATCACTAAAGCACCACAGGTATCAAAGTGATATTGCCCTGAAACATTGAACAAGAGAAGAAGCAGGAGTGGGAAGGGGATTCCACATCATTGCATTGGTTTTTTATGGTTTAAAGATTCCAAATGCAGATACAGTTATGACATGCTGCCGCAAGGATGCCGAAGCTAGCTCCAGCACGACATGAAGAAAAGGCGGACGATGGAACCAGAAGACGCCAGGCCATGAAATGATGACTGTATAAAACTTGCTCATGCACTCACCATCCTGGTCGTTTGAATCGCGCTTTACAAGCGGGATGCTTTTCTTGGATCGCTCCCACAACACCTCAAGGGTATCGCCGTAGGGGTTATTGGAAACTGAACGGCGAGCTTGTGCCATGGTCAACAGCAAGTCCGCCTCATTCGCTGAGCTGGGGATAAAAATCAACAAATTATCCCACAAAATGGCCGAAATCTGGTTCGGAGGTTAAAAAAAAGTGCGCCGATCGCTGGAAACAATGGAGAAAGTGCGAAATCTAAAACCGCCACCGTCGAATCAAAATCGAGTATTGAAGCGAGGGTATTTGTTGATTCCAAACCATTGCAGGGGAAAAAAGTACATGACATGCATGAAAACCAGCTGTTGAGGAATCATTTCCTGTCGCAAGTGGTGCTTTTGGCGTTACCTCCAATCAATAATATCAGCTTCTGGGCCAGTCATTTTTACAAGTCACAACGAAAGGATTGATCTTGTCATCTGAATAGCGGCAAGGGCGGGATACCCACAAACGCTCGATGCAGATTGGAAGCTTCTTGTTCCCGTTGAGAGGGCACATTCCTTTTCTTGTCTTTGAATTGCAACTAGTCGATTGTAACAGGGCTGCCTCCTCGACGTAATTTCTAGAGCTCTTCGGCGAGCTCAAAGGTGCCAGCTTACGCACCATGCAGGTCCTATCGCCAACGTTAAGGCGTATGCAAAGGATTCCATACGCATCCTTGAGACCCTTTCTTCACGGAGCATCCTGTCATGCAGATGCATGTCTTGCAAAGTATGCCGGAAGTTTTCCAACCGGCTTCTCGGTTGAAAATGCCCAGGCATGGGATCTGATGAAATCTTCAATTTCCACATCAAGCTCCGCCGCTTTGGCCTGTTTACGTGCTTGAGCCTTCTCGTCGTCGTCGTCAACCTCAATAACCTCCTGAAGTTCCACCTCGCCCAGCCAATGTCCGAAATTTGTTCTGTCAAACACAACCTCGAACCTCCTGTTCACTTTCCAGATATCCCTATACGTAGTGTATCTCGCGATTGGCTCCAAGCTGCCTTCACCATAGCCTCCCACTCCCTCACCCCCGTGGCCTGGAAGACACCTGATGTCGTCATTATACCTGCGAATTACACGTAATATCGCCTTTGGTTCAGATAACTCCTCGAAACGCGTATTCGTATAGTCCATCTTCCTTTCTTCGTCATCCGTCCTTATCTTAGCTTGCCAATTGCCGTTTCGTCTCCGGAGCCAGATGCCACGTGCTATCAGGGACGTTTTGTGATCGAAATATACATCTTCAAAAACCCTCTGGCCTAGGTAGCTTAGGCTTTGGAATGCTGGAGTCCCCTGGTTGTCACGAAACTTCTCTCTTAGGTCGTGGTTGCAGACGAATTTGCGTTCAACTTCGATGAGTGATCGGCGAGCGAGGCGAGCTGCTGTTGCGCGCATGGCTGGTTTTGGGCTTTCCCCCCTGAAGAAGTCTTCTTGGTTTGTATATGGTATCCTCTCGGTAACTTTGGATTGGCTGTAGTTCTCATATGAGGTATCAGATCTTTATGGTGCAAAGTTTGATGGCGTGGTAAGTCACATTCCGTGTCAATGGAGGTTTCCATGCCCTAACAAAGAACTTCTGCGAATCAACACAGCAGTACATACACCTATGTTGGCCAATGGATTTCATTAGAGTTTCTTTAAACCCCCTAGTGCCGAACATTACCTTGCGATCATGGCTCATTCTAGTGAGGTGGACAAAAGCCGCCGGAAGACTAGCTCGAGCATGTCCAGGCAACACTGCAGCCATGTGTTATTTCTTGTTTGTGCTGCTACAGCATTGGATGCTCTGGGAGATGGGCCGGGGTTGTTCTCTTTGACTTGATTCACGTCTAGCGGATATGCAGGATGCAATAGCCGTCTCAGAGTACTTTGGACCACCGGCATGGCTATGTCTCACGGACCCCCGAAGAAGTCCCGATGCGCTGATATTCCAGAATTTACAGCATAATTTGCTCAGGGCATTCATATAAGAAGAAGAAGGATATAAGTTTCAGGACTCTCCGCCTGTTCAAGTCACGTTAGCCCGGCTCATCAATATGTTATTATTCGTTGGCATATTGTACTCGACCATTATTTCGAGAGTACGATGGCAGCCGGATGTGCCAGCCAAATATAGCAGAGCACATCGAACATTCACGGAGCAGAATAGGAATCTTTCCAGTACACCATTATCAAAGAACAGGAATACTAGTTACATGAAAGGAAAGGATATCCTCCTGCTTCGCCTGCACTCAGGGGAACCATACAACCTGCCATCCGACTAATTGCCCTGTAATGTCCCTATTTTTATCGACGGTTAGAAATGGGCCCTGGCTGATAACTGTTACATTTGGGTCGCTTTGTTTACTTCATACCTTATCAAACGGCTCCTAACCGGTTTAAGAGCAGTTACCAAGTCCGAGCCAGCAGTTCCCAGATGTTTCGCTGGGTCCTCGCCTCCAATTTTTGCAAAGCAAGCTTCACGGCTCATGGCAAAGCAGTGACTGCTAAATGGGGCGGCTTGTTTCGGGGTCTTTAGCGTGCACAATTTTTAGAACATTACAGCACCATTCGTGCACTGGCACACAAAGTCGGTATACATGAACCACCCTATATCTTCAGTAAAGGAAGAGCAGTACCAATTATTTATCCCATTAGGAAGGCCGACTTGCTCTGTTCCAAGTCTCAGAAACGCTTCAATATCGTGAACGCTAATATCTTGAATAGACGAGCTTGTGCAAACATCGTCGACCCGAAGCTGCATTCTCGGAGTATACCCTTGCCACCACGGGAGCCAAGATGTAGGATTCTTTGAAAGATTGATAGATTTCTATAAACGAGCAATACAAGCCTGCAAGACAAACAGCGAAATTTAGACTGCTTCTCGGCTGGACAGGCCAGATTGTTTCGACATCACCCGAACATCAAAGAATTCACTAGCTTGATGGTTGGCTTCTAGTTATACGTCAGACAAAATTCAGGATATTGATTGGTCCTGCTGACAGTCTTTCAGGGGCAATGGCAGCTGAAAAATATCCACTCCACACTGGCTGAGGTTGGATTCAAGAGGTTCTGCAGCGTGCTCGTCAATAGTTTCGGCATGGTGTACCATATACAGGTCCCATGGTTTGCATATGGTTGTCCAGGCGAGGTGTCCTTACTAGTACCACCGCATTGCCTGTATGTATTGTGAAGTTCATACATAGTTACCTCTGGTGAGCTTCGGTTCACGTGACTCAATCGGATTTCAAACGTTGACACGACGTTAGAGAACTTACCATAGTAAACGAACTCCTACAATCATATGTAGAACTTTCTAAATCAAATCCAATCCTTGTCAAAAGGTTCTTTTCATCATCTCATTTGCTGAACTGAAGAAAACAACTGTTGTTCGCCCAAGGTCTACTCCACGGGTGGATCGGGGTTGACGGCCCGTTGCATTGAGAGGGCCTCAAGCAGCGTGATGAGAGAGCTCAGTTACGAGATATGCATGTCAAGCTATGCACAATCTGCATATACTGATATGCGGGAGATGAGGCAAGGGGACTAAAAATCCATGGGCAGATACTTTAGAAGCCTGTCTGTCTCCTGAGATTTGTATGGAATATGAAAGACCAGGAGGGGATGATTTCCATCCACTATCACATTTCAACTAATATAGTGGCTCCTCCAGAGCAGTGCTAGAAGGGTAATTTGAGAAAGATACAGATTCCGTTCTGGTTATGAAAGGTAGCTGTTCGGGGCTCCTCACCCTGAGATTTGGATAGCAAAGCAGTATATTGATGAAAAGTCCGACTTCTGTCTCTAAGCTGGTTACCTGACCTCAACAATGCCAACTAAGAGCATTGTACCATCTTGGTTTCCAGCCTCAAAAGTCTGAGGTTTGTAGCAATAACCTTGCTCAATCTGGCCGCTATCTCCAGGATTGCCTTTGATACCCTCTACCATGACAAGGAGACGCGGCATTCCTCCGCTGTCATACCATACAGTCCTAGCTAGGGATATTGTTTGGCAATTATAAGTAGATAGGTATCTACAGCTACCTCTGGATGTCTTATTCATACTCTACAGACTGTATTGATGTACCTGGAATTCGGGATGTTGTGTCCACATTTGAGTGGTTCTACTCATGTCATTAACTTAAGCCTCTGTCTGCCTCAAAAACAATCTCCCCTTCAAACCAGGTCCTCTGAACCCGGGCGTTCATGAAAACCCCTTCTTCCCCGGTACTCAAATCCCGATCAACCTCAATGAAATTCGCACGTTTGCCAACCTGGATACTACCTGTCTCCTTCTCGCGCCCTACTGCCTCTGCACCTGATAGTGTAATCATCCGCAGCAACATCTCCGCCCCTTTGGAGCGATCATTTTTACCAACAGCGGCGACGATGCCTTCTATCCCAGGGAACAGAGATGGTGATTCGGTTACAGCCCAGTCTGAACCAATCGTAACATGTGCCTTGTGATCAAGCACACGCGGGAAATCCCAAACACCGACGGAGTGTCCACCAAAGTCCTTGGTAAAGAAGGCAGAAGGCGACATTTCGGCTGTCACATTCAGCTGCCGAAAACGAGGGAAGTCGGCTGTAGATCACCAAGGTTAGCCTTCATTAGCCTAACAGAGACGAGAGAGCCAGGGTAGGAAAGAAAGGTAGGGACATCAATGTACCATCGTCGATGCCACAGCAATGTGCAATCTCATGTCGCGGTCCATTTGGGTTCTCTTTTCTTGCCGCCTCAATGGCATCGAGTGCTCGGCGAGTTGCTCCTTCACCTGTGCAGTGAAGCTTGCAAGTCATACCCCTTTTATCATACCTGGCGACCGCTTCAAAAACGTCATCAACAACTATTTTATTTTCTTCCACTTCACCTTTTTCATTTAGTCCTGCGTGTGTGTAGTAAGGCGCCAATGGCACACCATCGAGGATAAACTTGACAAATCGCGTGTCAACATGTTTGGTCCTCAACGATTCTGCCGTATCAAGTAACTTCGCAGTTTCAGAAGCGGGTTCTTCAGACACATACTCAGGCGCATACACTATATGCGCATACATATCCATATTCAATTGAGAATCCTCGTCAAGTTCGCGGAATACTTTTACTAGAGCTGTATTTGCGGACGCTTCTTGGCAGGACGTCACACCCGCCTTATGGAGCTGCTTGATGGCGTACCTGACTGCGCGTTTAACATGGGACAAAGGAGGCTTGGGGCGACTGAGCAAAGCCTTAGTCAGGCCAAGCTCAGCTACTTCACCTGTAAGGCTGCCATCGGGACGACGAGCAAGATATGCTCCTTTGACGGAAGGCTCGCTGGATATATCATAGCCAGACTCTTGCAGAGCAGCCGTATTGAGGAAGGCGCTGTGCCCACCACCTCCTCGGATGATGACTGGGGTGTCAGGGTATGCCTCGTCGAGGGACGAGCGGTCGAATTTGTCCACAAGGTAAGTATCTGCGCAGAGCCAACTAGAGGGGTATTAATTAGTGTGCACACCGGATTGTCATATCGTCTTGATCTCATGATCACATACTTGTTAAAGGCATGGGCATAATGGCAGCCACATGAAGCTGTATGGAGCTTCTCTGCTACCTCCGATGCTGGTATCACCTCATCAAGGCCGAGTCTCGCGTTGCTCAATTGGGCCAGACCAGCAATGAGGGCATGGATATGCGCATCATGAATACCCGGCATGATGAACTGACCATGGAGGTCATGCACGATAAGGTTGTCCTCATGAGCTCTTGCAATAATCTCCTTTGATGACCCTACTGCCGTGAAAATGCCTGAGCTAGAGATGATGAATGCTTCCACCCACGGTTGAGCCGCATTGACCGTGTAGACTTTGCCATTAACATAGGCGGTGCCATTATCAGACGTGAGGGGAAACAATTGAGGAACCATTGTTGATTTCTTGCAGAGGAATTGTGTGTTCTGGTGAGGTCAGGCATGGCTTCTTGAAGGTTTAAATCTACCCCCGGATTTTTTGGCTAAATCTGGAACCTTGTGACTGTGGAAAGCTTCCGCACATTGACTGGGGTAGATCTGTCCAAGGGATTTGGGCGGGATCTGGGTGATTCTGTGCACTGTGGGTAGAGACGGGGTGGAGCACGCTCGACGACAGATATTCAAGTGATCTTGAGAAACAAAGGTCGTGATGACGCTGAACCTAGGTCCAGCATAGTCGGCTAGGGAGTCGGTCCCGACCGCCGTGATGCTATCTCTTGCACTGTTTCGAGAGTATATGATTTTCCATTCCGCGCGAATGTGGGTATCATTGTTAGAAATGTATGGCAGCCAAAGACAATAGCACTCAGTGAGGAGGGATGGCGATGAATCAGAGTGGTTGATAGTTAATGCAGTTGGGCCCCACCAACAACTAACCCAGGCCTAAACAAATCAGAGCTATGCATATCTCATTCGTTGATTGTATGAAGTATTAGAAGAGCATTCTATAGAGCATTAGAAGAACATTATCAAAACTTCTGTTTCCATGCCTCAGCTACTAGGCTGTTTACCCCAGTATCTTCTACTCAGATCAGTGGTGTGTAGCGTTACCTGAAAAGCTAACTGGCAGACCTGTGGTACAGCCCGCTGTGAACCAAAGAAACTTGTCGCCACCCAGAGGATATATGGTTGACCTTGTTTCAATTCATATACTGACCATCTATCTTTCCCACACATTAGAACCGCCATATCGAGAACTACTGGGGGGATTAACGACAAAAATTTTAAACCGAAACTCCTGCTTCTTCACCATACTTGTAGGTTATCAGATGGAGGTTATATCTCGGACTTCATGCTAGCAATAGGCACATCGTTGGTTAGTAGGTAGTCTCTTTTGGCCGTCGGCCATGAATACTCTGTTTGGTGCAGGCAAGATTCGTGGAAGCCATACACGGAACAAAGCCACTTAAGGGGTAGGGCTACCGTATTAGGACTGAGGAACGGTAGAGATATTGTAGATGGAACACAATCCTGGCAACTATGCTAAGACAAAATGAGAAGAAGAAGAGTCGAGAGAAGCTATGTATATCTTTGCTGTTGTTACATTGGGGATGTAGGCCGTCCGGGAAAAATCACAAAAACCAAAATTATACAGACGCAAACTCCATTAGTTTGTTTCCCAGAACCCCGCTTTAGATTTTAAATCAACATAGAAAAGAAGAAACAGAAAAGAGGCGGACACGATCTATAGCCATAGAGGGAATTCTCTATTTGATAACACGGGTGACGAGGCCAGTGGCGACGGTTCGGCCACCTTCACGGATGTTGAATCGTTGACCGGCTTCGGCTGCAATGGGGTGCATGGTTGTGCAGACCATTTCAACGTTGTCACCGGGCATGGCCATCTTGTCCTGGTCTTCACCGGGCCAGCTGAATGAGGCGGGCTCATCTATAAACAGAAAAGTATCCTATATTAGCAAAAAGGAATAGAATAGTGATAACGACAGGATTGACATACCAGCTGTGCGAAGGAACAGTTGTGGGCGGTATTTGGTGCTGAAACCGCTGTGACGACCACCCTCGGCCTCGGTCAAAACGTAGAGCGAAACCATGAATTCGGTATGTGGCTTGACGGATCCTGGAGCAGCAATGACCATCCCACGGTGGATATCCTCACGCTTGACACCTCTGAGCAGGAGACCAGAGTTGTCACCTGCACGAGACTCATCGCAAGATTTCTTGAAGGTCTCGATATCAGTGACCTTGGACTT
This sequence comes from Arthroderma sp. MBC 290, assembly GCA_030411455.1. Taxonomy (NCBI): domain Eukaryota; kingdom Fungi; phylum Ascomycota; class Eurotiomycetes; order Onygenales; family Arthrodermataceae; genus Arthroderma; species Arthroderma sp. MBC 290. The sequence continues at coordinate 137,494 of JAPERC010000151.1, forward strand.
GATAGGCTGGTGGGAACCACCAATGATTTCGACTTCGGAGTCCTTCTTCAAGGTACCGCGCTCAACACGTCCTGAGGCAACAGTTCCTCGTCCGGAGATGGAGAAAACCTCCTCAACGGACATCAAGAAGGGCTTATCAGTGGCACGCTCTGGAGTGGGGATCCATTCATCAACAGCGTTGAGGAGCTCATCAATCTTCTCGGCACCCAATTCTGGTTGCCTGCCTTCCAAAGCGCAAAGGGCAGAACCGAAGATGATGGGGGTGTTCTCTCCATCGAAATCGTAGGTAGAAAGAAGTTCGCGCATTTCAAGTTCGACGAGTTCCAACATTTCCTTATCTTCGACAGCATCGACCTTGTTGACGAAAACGACGAGTCTCTGGACACCAACTTGACGGGCAAGGAGCAAATGCTCTCGGGTTTGAGGCCTGCGCGTTATGTAAGAATTCCGTTCGAACCATTAGCCAGGGCGTGTATCTTACATCTGTCCATCGGAGGCAGCAACAACAACGATTGCTCCGTCCATGCTTGCAGCACCAGTAATCATGTTCTTAATGTAATCAGCGTGACCGGGGCAGTCGACGTGAGCGTAGTGTCGCTTGTCACTTTCGTACTCGATGTGCGCAGACGAGATGGTAATACCACGTTTCCGTTCTTCAGGGGCCTTGTCAATGGCACCATACTCTAGGAAGTTGGCGAAGCCTTTCGTGGATTGATGTTTAGTGATGGCAGCAGTCAAAGTAGTCTGGAAGAAAAGTTAGGCCTTTGATCGTAACCGTAAGGGTGAGGAATTTAAGTGACCTTTCCGTGATCAACGTGCCCAATGGTACCTAATCACGATGTCAATGAGACGCCCAATTAAACCTAGCTCTGCTCGAATGACATACCGATGTTGACGTGAGGTTTGGTTCTCTGGAAAGCACTAGCCATTTGACGAGCGCCCATTCCTCTCGAGAGGACATGCTGAACTGGGTTGACAGCTCTTGGTCGCAGCAGGGAGGCCCTGCTGGCCTTGAACAAAGTATTCAGAGATCGCTGGAGGTTGGACATTTTGACAGTCGGATCACAAGAAAACAATTGCTGTTTAATTGATAAAGACTTGTCCTTGAATAAAAATTTTTCTCTGGCTTGCCAGGCTTTGGACCTTTTTGGGACAAGACTTTTTTGCTCAGGAACATCCCCGTTGCCTTAATAAGCCGGATGTATGTTTTTCCGCAAACGCGACACGGAACTACGACATATCAAATTTGACAAGCTTATACAGTAGGATTCATAGGACTTCATGAATAAGATCCGAATAGATATAGTACAGTAGTTTTATATACAGAATTGATGGAGCTAGGCGCTTGATACCCGCTCAAGAACCGTCTCGAGGTTTGTCCAGAATAAATTCAACCTGTCGTGGAAACTTCCCAGTCATTGGTTTGACCTCTACCGCGCCGACTTCTTGTATCTTTTCGCGGATTTTTTCAATAAGAGCCTCAGCTTCCGAAGGAGTCGCTATTCTCTTTCCCTTCTTCCGCATTAGAGCCAATTCCACCCGTTTTCCCTTATCAAGGAACGAATCCAGCTGACCGAGCCGGTATTCGAGATCATGTCCATCAATACTCCAATTCAGCTCGATTCGTTTCGTCGACACGACTGCGGCTTTGACGGCTTTCTTTTCCTGGGCTTTCTTTTCCTTCATCTCCGCCTTGCTCACAATCTTGCAGATAGCATCACGCTCCGGAGTTGCAGCTGCCACCTGAAGTAAAAAATATTGAGATTTATCAAGCCGACTTAAGACATTCTCTAGCAGCACCGGTTCACTGAGAGCGCCGTCTTCGTTTATTTGGATGAAACGGCTTTTAATCTTCTCGTTTAGTATCGGGCCTTTCGAGGCAGCCGGAGTCAGTGGCGGCGGCCTTGACCTGCCGCGCGAGGGTCGGGAGAAGCCTGCATAGCTTCGCACTGGGATGAGAGAAGTAGGGAATGTTGGAACTCGTCTTGTTTGTAGTTCGGAGGTGACGAGAAAGGTAGAGCGGAGAGCCTGGGCGGCCGAAAAGAGAGGGCGGATGTGCGTCATGAGGTATTTGAAGCACTCTCAGCGAATCCAATTGATTGAGGAAGAGATAATCTTAGCAGGTTAGGGATCTTGCGAGGTAAAGTCGCATCGAAGAAAAAGCTCTTTGGTAGCTTCTCGTCGTCAAAACAACCATAATAAACCCAAAAGAAGCTTGGCGTGCTTTAGTCAGAAAAAGCGTAACTTTTTTTTTTGTTTGTCTTTCGTGTCGTTTCAGATTCAAGAGAAAGCCAGAAACCATTCTTTTTTTCCTCCTTCGAAGGGCTGCCCGAACACCTGAACGCAAGCTCATAAAGTCTGTTGGATTCAGGGCATCTTGGTCCTTCCAGGCTGGCCTCTCCTTAACTTCTTCGGGTTCTGTTCGGTCTCTTCTTTTTCTCCCCTGTTGTCTCCTGAATTTCTATCCTCGCATGTCCCCTAGTGAAAGAAACGACTCTTCACGGCTCCCTTCTGTTACTTCATCCGGCTTGGACACTGCCCCGAGTATAAGACATAGAACTACCTCTGCTAAGACCGGTAAAATAAAACTACGTGCTAGCAAAACCGACGCTGACGACCCTGCCACGATGACACAAAGCCAGAGATCCCGTTTCCTGAAAACGGGTGGAATAATCACACTCTTAATCTTCCTAATTTACGTGCTGTCCCCTTCGAGAACTCCGGGCTCAACGCCGAATGGTGATTCAAATGCTACGACGAAATGTGACAAACCCTACGATCGGTCCAAACCCCTGATTCAATATGCATTGATGATTGATGCTGGAAGCACCGGCTCCAGAATCCATGTTTACCGCTTCAATAACTGTGGTCCTACACCCGAGCTTGAACACGAAGAATTCAAGATGACCGAAAAGAAGAAGGGTGGTTCCGGCCTCAGCTCCTACGGGGAGGATGCTGAGGGTGCTGCAAAGAGTCTTGACGTCTTGATGGACGTCGCCGTGCAAACCGTCCCTGAGGCTTACCAATCCTGCTCTCCTGTCGCTGTTAAGGCTACTGCTGGTCTTCGAATGCTGGGTGCCGAACAGAGTGACAGGATCCTGAAAGCCGTGCGAGAGAGATTGGAAACATCCTACCCTTTCCCGGTCGTCTCGGAGGAACGTGGTGGGGTAGAGATCATGGATGGTAGTGATGAAGGTGTATACGCATGGATTACCACCAACTATCTTTTGGGAAATATTGGTACCCCTGAAGATACTCCCACTGCCGCAATTTTCGATTTGGGCGGAGGCTCTACCCAGATCGTGTTCCAGCCAACTTTCAAAACCAAAGGCCCAGATGGTTTACCCGAAAAGATGCCAGAAGGAAACCATACTTATGATCTCAAATTCGGTGGTAGAGACTTCACACTATACCAGCACTCCCATCTCGGCTATGGCCTTATGGCAGCTAGAAAGGGCATCCATCGTGCAATTGTCGAGGCGAAGCACGAGTTGAGCCCATCCGACCAGTCGTGGTTGAAGCAACCTTTGACTAATCCCTGCATTGGACCAGGAATGACCCTCGACGTCAATGTCACGCTTAGCGACGGCCACGCTCTCGGTGAGGAGGTCCTTGTGCACATGGAAGGCCCAAAATCAATTTCCTCGGCGGCTCAGTGTCGCGGAATTGCTGATAAGCTTCTCCGCAAAGAAACTGAGTGCAATCTAAGCCCATGCTCATTCAATGGCGTTCACCAACCATCTCTAGAGAAGACGTTTGCCCAGGAAGACATCTTCATCTTCTCTTATTTCTACGATCGTACCTTCCCATTGGGTATGCCCGAGTCTTTTACTCTTCGCGACCTTCAAGATTTGACGGCCACTGTCTGTGCTGGACAAGACAGCTGGGGTGTATTTGAAGGCATCAGCGAGGCCATGGAAGAGCTCACAGGACGCCCTGAGCATTGTCTAGACCTCAACTTTATGCTATCTCTCTTGCATACCGGATACGAAATGCCCCTTTCCAGAGAAGTCAAGACCGCCAAAAAGATAGGTGGTAATGAGCTGGGATGGTGCTTAGGCGCAAGGTAAGAAACACTACCTCCACCCCATATAATTGACCCAAGCTAACTGAATCCTTTCTTCTTTTCTAGTCTTCCCCTCCTCAGCAAGGACTCTGGCTGGGAATGCCGCGTCAAGCAAACCCCATAGATCCATTTCCCCGAACATATATTCACCTTCCCTCCCTTTACTTGCTCTATTCTGATTTGTATAATTGTATAATTTACCAACGGTCTTGGACTGTTTCTACTAAACAAGATTTATGTATAGATGCCCTGCCTTGTCGAAAATTCGGAATCGCAGGAATATATTATGACAAGAGTTGGATCTTCCTTGCTTGCATTGTACTTTTCTCCCCTTCTTACCAGACTTTTATTGATATCCTTTTCTTCTTCTTTGATTTGGCGAAACATCCTAGATTTAATTTAACCGAGAGGCTTTCTTTTATTATCTCTTTTCTTAATATGTACGTACTAAACTACGGTCACGAATTTAAGATAAATGCCTTCAATAGATCTGATGATTACTCCCGACCAGACTTATTTAAAAACACTATCTATCCATTTCCTCAATCGTCGGTTTTTTCGACTTCCTCTCTTCCCCTAACAGCTTCCCCAAGACATTTTTACTTTTCTGCGTCCGCTTCTTCGTTTCTTGTGGCTCTTGTCCGGTCATTTCCTCATCTAAATCCTCATCACTAGACTCTGTATCTACATCTATCCCCTTCTTCTCTTCTAATACCCCAAGTCCAAGATCCTTAAAGAAAAGAACGTCCAGTCAGCCCATCAATCCCAATTCCAAACCAAGAGATAAAAAAAATGACACACACTTACCATTTCAATATACCGCCCTTGCCCCTCACCCTCATTCTCATTCTCCTCCTGGCCAATTTCCACACTCCTCGTATTCCCCGCCGCAATATCTCTCTCAAGCTCTTCATTCGCAGCCTTTAAAGCCGGAATAAACTGCGAGAGCCGATCTCGCAAATCTGAATTCTGCGTGAATTTAATTGCGGATTTCGGAAAGGGACGAAGAACCGTTAGTCCATCATCATCCTCATCTTCTTCTCGAGAAATATTATTCGGCCCAATGGGGTGTTCATCATTATCGCTGTCGTCGTCATCGTCGGATTCGTTTTCAGAAGAGGAGGCTGAAGGTGAGGTCCAGTCATCATCGTCTTGCTCTGGTACTCTATGAGAATCGTTATGAGATGTGTTTTCGTCTAAAGTGTTTGAGCAGCCTTCTTTGGCATGTGGTGAAGAATGTAAGCTCTTGCTCTTGCTCTTGGGGTGAGAAGGGAGAGATTTTCCCAAAGACGCTGCTTCAGGTGGGGGTGTCATTATCCAAGAAACGGTTTATAGTATTAGAGAAAGTATCCAAGAGACCTATAGAGGTCGGACGGCGTTGATGGCTTGAAGCAAGTACTTCTTTGCTAATCCTGGCGCATTAGCCTAGAGCTGTGTTTCTCCCAGATTGCTGCAAGTTATGGTAGTCGCGGGTGTAACGTCTGAAGCTAACTATCTATTCTGGCTTGAGCACTTTGCCGGTTATTAAGAGTTAAGGATATAAAAATAATTACAGGCAGACATGATATGAGCTCTGTTAACTCTTGAAATTTGGACCTGGGAAGGCTTACATAATACCCCTTTAGGAACATCGAGAGGCAGCAAGAAAACTACACATGAAGACATCATCGAAGTTGTTTATAGAGATGCGCTGTTGTTTCAGAGCCTTCTTTGTACTTCCATTCGTTTATCTCTCCTCCATTTACAATGTAGCGTGAAAGAAAGTTCATGCAAAATGTTTCACACTATGATCTTCGACCCAATCAAGCCACAAGAGCTGCGAAAGCTCTCTAAGCGCCCATCTCAAATCGCCATGGCCTGCAGCTTGCGGTTTCACCAGAGTTCCAGAGGGCGATGCAGAAGAACGCCTCCTTTAGCGCTGGATAGAGACCTATATAGACCAAAATCCCTCTCTAGTCCTTAGTTGTACATGAACATCTCACACCTTTTCTTCATCCCTCGTCGTAGACATTATCATCATCTATAAACCATCATGATGAACAATCCCCCACCACCGCCCCAAATCACCAGCATTGACGCCAGCGATCTCCATTCCCCGCCGTCCTCCACCCGCAAGTCTCTCCACCAAAACATCATTGGGAAACTGAGGCCTTTGCCATTCCAATATCGCTGGGCAGTCTGGTATGAGAAACACACCGACTCGACTGCAAACTACGACGATAGACTATATCTCCTCCATGGAGATGTCGCAGATATAGCTACCTTTTACCGTATCTATAACAACTACCCCTGGGACAAAGTCAAGCTGCGAGATACAGTCCATATATTCCGAAAGGGCACAAAACCCATATGGGAAGATAACGAGAATCTCAAAGGGGGATGCTGGACCTTTCGAGTCCCCAAGGTGAGAAGCCAGGAGTTCTTTCATGAGGTTGCGATTCTTTGCATGGCGAATGAGTTGCAGGCTTCTGTGCAGGCGGGTGCGTATTTATATATACATACACTTATACCAGGCTATACAAAACATCCCCTGTTTCCTCTGAGCTGTCTAGATCCTAATATACATGCCTTGTCTTTCTAGAACATGACCATGTACTTGGTGTTTCCATGTCCGTTCGCTTCAACTCACATTTGATCTCGGTGTGGAATAAACAAGGCGCCAATTCCAAGGCCATCAAGGCCCTGGAAGAGACGATAATCCAACGTGTTTCTCCAGACCTGCGTCCATCTGCTGAGCGGTCGTATTTTTATAAGCGCCACGACGAGCATGAGGGCTTTGAAGCAGCTGTGGCTGCGAAGACGACCGCTTTAGACACGAATGGAGATAGCTCATCATAAGCCAGTTTAACGGTGGAGGAAGCATGATGATTTCACGGGCCGACGCTGGCTGGCGTCTGGAGTGTTGAGGAGGGGGATATTCTTATATTTTTCTGTTTTCCCCTTTTGTTTCTGGGATAAAGAGAAAGAATCCGCGCGAGCATACATATACATAGTTCTTTTATATCATCTTTTTGAGGGCGATGCACGTTGCAATTGGTGCTCTATTTGAAGACAATTGATAGCCTGAGGTGGCGCATTTTATATTCTATCTTGAATATTCGCAAAACATATAAAGTATTGGGTATCAGACGCTACTACATGCTGCTATTGTAACAGTAAACCAAACATAACTCGTCAAACCGCTATCCAGCCGATGCCATCCAACTACCGACTGGGGCTTCGACGTTTAGCTCGTCGATCATCCTTTTCTGCGCCGTTACCGCCCTTCGCGCTACTGCCACCTGGAATGTAGCGGTCGATGTCGGGTAGCCTTGACCTGTCTCGCTCCCTGTCTCTGTCTCGTTCCCTATCCCTTCCCCTATCTCTGTCATAGTCGTCGCGGTGTTTTGCTTCTGGGGATCTGACCCTCCGCTTCGGAGACCGGCTGCGCGTAGAACTTGCAGGAACGTATCGATCAATATCCAGGTCTGCTCTGGAAGCAGATCGCCTTCGGGTCCGTTGGCGGGAGCTCGATCTATCTGCGTCTCGTCGACTTCGTCGGCCAATCGAACGTGACCGCGACTTACGTCGTGATCGAGATGGCGACCTGGACCTCCGCCGTCGAGACGGAGACCTTGCGCGTGACCTTGCGCGCGACTTGGAACGAGCCTGAGGACGATAACTTCGATATTGATTCCAGTCGGGATCACGGCCTCTGTCTCTCTCAGCAGTTTCCCTGTCTCTTTCTCTTTCTCTGTCCCTGTCTCTATCCCTCTCTCTATCCCTATCCCTGTCTCGCTCCCTATCCTTTTCCCTTTCCCGGTCTCGTTCTCTCTCCCTATCCCTTTCTCTATCTCTATCTCTATCCCTTTCAGAGTCTCTGCGTCTCTCTCCTGGCCGGTAAAGGTCCATCTCACCTGCACGCTCCCTATCACGACCCAGACCTCGAATGTTGGACCTGCTCCGTGTCCGACTGAGGCTACGGCGTCGAGACGCGCCTCTGGGGCTAGATCGGTCATCTCTATCTCCCCTGAGTCGGTCCGACGGTCGGTACAAATCCATTTCACGGTCATTTCTTTCGGGGCGTCTTCTTTCAGATCCCCGTTCGCTGCGATCTCTATGGTCGTGGTAGGTCGTTTTTCTTGTCCTGGATCTGCTCCGAGAACTTTCGCGTTTTAGGGGCACATGTCGGTCTTCACGCCTTTCAGTTGTTTCGCCTACAACCTTGGTGCGGCTAGGTACTGGAGTAGATTCGGTTTTTGCCCGGGGATTGGCACTCTTAGCAGGCGCCTGTGTTGTTTGCTGTTCATCCTCTTCTTCCTGTTCAAAGTCAAACTCAGGCCTCTGTCGTGACTTGGCTGCTAGCTCTTTGCCTTCTTTTAAAAGGAGCTCTAAAGCTGCGTCCTCCAGGGATTTATCATCTACCGGCTTAGGGGTCGGGGCCTTTGAAGACTTGGAGCTGTCGAGGCGTTTTCCCTCCTTCGTATCCCGACTTCGGTCCTTCATGCGCTCCTCTCTTTCTAACTCTCTCTCCCGTTCGCGCTGTCGATAACGTTCCTTTTCTTCCCTTCTCCTTCGTTCGTACCGCTCATCCCGTTCTCTTTCCCTCTGTTCCTCACGAAGTCTGTCTTCCTCTCTTAATTTTTCCCTCTCTGCTCGGCGCTGCTCATCTCGTTCCTTTTGTTTCTTTCTCTCTTCCTCTTCCTTCCGCTTCCGTATTTCGCGTTGCTTTCGACGCTCTTCAGCATCAGCTTTCGCTTTTTCAGCCTCAGCTTGTCTCTTTAGCTCCAACTCCTTCTTTCTGATTTCTTCTCGTTCTTGTCGCTTGGCTTGGATGACCCGTTCGTATTCTTCGTCTGTTGTATTCCCCCTCAGCTCTTCTGCGTTTGCACTCTCCGCCCCTACCTCCTGACGCCGAATGCCGCGAATGGAGGATAACATGTCGTCCAAAAGATTTGAAATTAACGCGTCAACAGACTCCTCGACAACCTCGTGTAGATTACTTCGATCAACGGCGCCGGAAATTAGTGTAGCTGCTTTCCCTCTCTCCCTTGACAATAAAGAGTGGTCACGTTCAATCTCAGCTTCTGCCATTTCGATTAACGATGCTGTAAAAGCATCTTTGGCCTCCTATACATTCCTCACGGTCAGCCACTTGACACCAGCCATTTAATAACTAGCTCCAAAGCAGTTATAACGTACACTTCCACTGAATTTGGCCCAAATCTCTTTTCGCAATGAGTCAAAACCACCCTTTTTCTTGAATGAGTAGAGAAGGTTGTCGATATCAGTCCGCTGAGCAGTAGAAATCGGTAACTCCGACAGCTTGAACTTTTTGCGCCGAAGACTCTCCAAGCTAGAGGCCGGCCGCTTTGTACCCGACATTTCTGTATCTGAATCCATTATTTCCATATTTATAGAGATTATTTAGGTTAAATAGCCTGTAACAGCAATTAAATGGGCCACATTGTTCGTGAATGCGGGTGAGAAGAGCAAAGCGCGAGCGGGCGGGAAGAAGTTCATGCAGCGGCGCGAAGCTCGGGGAACTGGGAGGAACGTAAATCCGTGGAGAGCGGACGGACGACCTTCAAACAACCTCGCAAAGGAAACGCCAAAAGCACGAATCAACTCCCAATCCCTTCAAGAGTGCCGACGAATTCAACGAGCACAGTGCTAGATACGGAGAAATCGATCTCGTCCCTCCCAGTAGCACTACACTCTTTCAATCTCTGCTCGTCCGGGCGCTCGTCGCTTGTCCCTCACAATGCCGGTACACAAAGTATTATTCTGGAGCGGGTTCGGTGAGATTCTACCCCCATCATCCCTCCATTCAATGCCATCATAGCATGTTCCATTTTCCTGCTTAAATCCAGGATCTGGCTGCATACATGGAATCCAGAGTCTCATCAATCGTCAGCTGTTTCTCTCCCGGCTAACACTATTTCTTCCACAGGCGTCGCCGTCCGACTCTGGCAGCTTGGCATCGAAATGCGCCCATTCTTCAATAAAGAATCCCTATGGGCCTACCCCGTATTCGCCACTATCGGTGGAAGCTTCGGTTACTGGTTGGAAGGTGTCGAGTCGCGACAATTGAAAATGTTGGCCGAGCGAAAGCAATCTCTGCTAGAGAAGCGACGACGACGAGACGCGAGAGAGGCATCCGAACCACAAGGCGGATTACTAGCCAGCACAGCATAGATCACCCAATCCAACCTCTTACTACAACCTGCTACGAAAATGGCCTCCTGCTCACCGGGTGTTGAGTGTTTCGATGAATATAGAGATGAGGTACTGCTCGTGGAGGGGGGATCCGGTAAGATCCCCGGCTCGGTCATCCGTATCTTTTAGATGGAAAAACCGAGAAACGATCTATGGAATGGGGAGAAAGGGAAAAGATTAACTGTACCCTATAGCTTTTGTGTTGCTAGCATTGTCGACTTCTGTTACTTGATATGCCTTTTGGCATAGTGGCTCTTGTGAATAATATAAAATACGACCCAGCTTCGCTTCCTACATGATATATTTCCTTCTGCTCCTCTCCTTTATTCACATTTGCCTTGCTTTAAAATGTTTGAGTGGGCCAAAAACAAGTTGACATTTGCACATGTCCATTATACCCGGGCTAGAGGGTCCATGTACGATCCCAAGCCGCATGAATGTTTGGCCTATTCATGAGACTGAGTCTAACACTCCTCTTTGCTCCTGCTCTGTCGCATCGCAGCCGAAGATACGGTGAGGTAGGCTGGAAGTCCATCTTCTGCCCTATCCTTGTTCCTAATGTGGCCTACAAGCCGACAGCAGCCCTCCAAGCACGGGCATTCCGACGCCTAGATATGGAGTGCCGCAACAAGCGGTTAATTCTGCGAGTGATGGCGTACTAAGAGTATTTAGTGTAAAACGAAGGTGATCTTGATCAAAACGGGCAACTCAACGGTGTCGATGAAGCGAGTGTAAATAACAGCAAACCAATGCTATGGGGTGTAGTATAGTGCTAGTAGTAAACAAATCTAATATATACATACTATGCTATCGGCGGCCCTGTGTTGAGTTCTAACGAGACTTCCCATTTCTGCCCCCCAGTCCCATATTCACCTCCAAGGCGATGCCTGATCATGCTCGAGATCCTCTCCCTTAATTTGGTCAGGGTCTCCTCATTGCCAATCACCCTTAGTTTGATATTGGCGATGCATAATCCATGATGAACCTGCCAGAACTTTGCCTCTTCGATGGCTGAGACAGCCGGGTGTGCATCTATATCTCGTAATGCGCTTGGGACGCCGGGACCGGCATATGACATCAAGAGCATCGAGCCCAGATTGATTACCAGCCGAACGCCCATAGCACACATAGAGATCGAAACTATGAAAGAAAGAATGCGATCTAGCCAAGTATATAGTGACACGGAGAGCAGAGGGAGCAGAAGTAAAAGAAGTGAGCAGGATAGCGTTAACAGATGCGCCGGATTGCTGAGTACGGAGGGTAATGACTCGATATATGCCAGCCGCATGGCTTTCCCGATACGTGAGTGGTTTTTGAGAGATACTGCGGATATAAGTGTAGCAGTAACAGCAAGCAGAGCAGTTACGTCTACACTTCCGGCGGCCACGCGATTGTGGGAGTGCGGGTGATGTGATTCATGGCCCGAGTTTTCCAATGAATGCTGGACGATATGAGAAATCATATCCCCGCCCATGAAGAAGAGTAGGACCGATAAAGCGAATCCCGCAACAACTTCAGCTCTCTCTAAGCCGAATGGATGACGGATGCTCGATCTCTTCCAGACCTCAAAGTTGCCGAGAACGTCGACCACGGTGCAGAGCAGTGCTCCAAATGAGTCGAAAAGAATAAGATGCGCAAGGCCTGCCATCGCCATGGAACCGTGGGAGCTCCATAATGTATATCCGGCGATTGCCATATGACATAGACTCCACCAAAACCGGACCTTTTGGTTGCTCGACATGCTGTTGCGGCATTCTCTGAAAGTCGGGATGGGCAACGAATTGGGAAGTGCTAGCGGAGCTCTTGGAGGAGGCTCAAGAAAGATCTGATGAGAGACACTGCTATGCTTGTATTTGTGACCTCTACGCTGACCGACACCCTATTTGTCGGTTTCTCTTGTCAGCATCGTGATCACTCAGTAGGATAAAAAGGTGAAGCTATACCGATTTTCCCACCGGGCCTTTTGCCAGGGCCGCTGGCTTAAAATTGAAGGGTCCAGAAACGTCTCTATTCGGGCCTTGAGGGTTCAATGCGGTATCTGCGTTTTGTGGAAGCCAGCTGTCAATCACGGTACTATATAAACGGCGATTGACACGGCGAGGACTTACCAGGTGAACCTGGAATTCCGAGCGCAAAGGTCTCCCTCATTGGAGAAAGGCCATCAGAAAGCTCTGTATCATGCGCTGGCGAAAACCTCACGAAACCATCGACAGCAGGTGACGGGCGACTCGACGGGGGGGTCGGTGTTCGCGGGGGCAAAGGGATCGGGGGGTTTGAGGCCATGTTTCTGGAAGAGCAGCGGCTGTTCCGACCCAAGAGCTGGAATGTAGTTCGAGTAACGTCGTTATCTGGGGATCATGATATGGGGTATCTGGCCATTATCCTAAGTATGGCAATTTGACAGATTTGAAACCGTTTTGTTCAGTTGTTCTTTAATCCCACGCACTTGGCGACTTGCATATTAGTGACAAGCGGCTCAGATGTCATGTGTCCAGCCACGGTGCGACATCCTTCGACATCCTTCAACATCCGCTTCTTACAACTTCACGACGACTTGTACAAAACACATTCTACATGCCGACTTGATTCTGGAGGGCGCAAGTCGGACATGGACCTAGGAATAGTCTTCCAGCTCCTCACCTCTCATGGATAACCGCCGCGGTGTCATCCTCTTCTTACTCCTCTTCTTCCTGCTCACAGCACCCGGCCCTCACCCACCGTCGCCGGTATCCGAACGAGAGCATCGCAAGGAGCTTGCAGAGGAACGGCGCGCTCTATCTTTACTTAACTCTTCGAGCTATGGCGATTTCGACATTAATGCCGATCGATGGATACCTCTTACCGGATTAACGAAGGCAGACGGGTACGCATGGGGTTTACTTGCCATCGCTCAGGATATAGCTAGGAGACAACTGCAGCTCATCCTGGGGAACTCCGGGGCTACCAGCCAGCAAATTCTGGAGTCTGCAAATAACAAGGCGCTGGATGAAAATGCCATCGCCAACTTTTCTCTTCCAGTGTACCGCAATGTCACCGGTAGAGTACGCGGAGATTGGATTCGCCGCAAGAAAGTCGAGGCTGGAAGCCGTCCTAAATTGAATCTTACGGCTATTGTTACTAAGAACGATTACTTCACTCGCGATTTTGGACGCAATCTTACTTCTGACAGCGGACGGTTGGTTTTGGATTTACACGAGGACCAGGGGCGGATAATGAGCGTGAAGGGTGGTCATGTTAGAGAGATCAAGGCAGAAATGGCCATGTACAGCGATCCAGATAGCTGGATTGTTCCTCTATATGGAGTTCATTATCCACTCACTGGTGGCATTGTCATGAGCACGACCAGCGAGAAATTCGCGGGCCTCTCTTCTTTGCCGCATTTTGCACTCTCGAAGGACACATTTGAGCTCTCACGCCAATTGCTCAACAAATCGCTTTCAGAGGCCCTGTTAGAGAAGCAGAGCCGACCCACGAATTTCCTACCATGGTCTTCCTTGCCACATGGGTCTAGTGCCGTTACATTCCCAGCCCCCAACTGTGAATACATTGTTTATCTCCAACAGCATCCAGCCAAAGTACGCGGCATGGCCGTTCAAGAATCCACCCTGGACTTGATTGAACAGGAGCTGCGATTCCCTACTGGGGCCCCAATCCCGCATCCGCCGCCTATGGTAATGTCTACCGTCATGTTTTCTCCCGACTGTGGGTTCGTCTTAGAATCAAAGGGGCCGGCAGAGTTCCCACCGACGGAAGATCTGTACTTGGTGGGCCTGAAGCGGGAAGAATACGGCAAATACACAGCGCGATTCATTATCATTATTGCAAGCGTCCTTGCTGCACAAATCCTCATTCTCATGCGGCAGATGAAGGAATCATCGACACCATCCACCCGCAGCAGGGTCAGCTTCTACACGATCGCGATGATGTCCCTAGGCGATGGGCTTTTAATGTCCTATATGCTACCAGAGCTATACACAGACACCTCTTTTTTACTAATTACCGCTACCTCCTTCCTGGCCTTTTTCGGAGTGAGCTTTCTTGGGATGAAATTCCAAATTGAAATTTGGACCGTCCAAGCCCCCGAGCGAGCAGAGCGCGAGCAGGTGCCTGCTAATAATACTCAAGGCCTTCCTCCGCCAGCAACCGCGCAGAGGCCTGCCGGCACCAACACGACACCGGCTAACCAGCCAACAGGCCAGGGTGCCGCTCCAGCCAATACCACCCAAATAGAACCAACTACACTCACTCCAGAGTCGACTAGCGCGGCAGTAAATGCAGGCGCAATGTACTCGAGATTCTACTTCGTGTTGTTTTGCCTCATATTCTTCTCATCCTGGGCTCTCTTTTGGTCCACCCGAGTTCGAACAATCTATGTAAAAACACTCTCTTTCGCCTACCTCTCCTTCTGGACGCCGCAAATATATCGTAATATCATGCGAAACTGCAGAAAAGCATTAAGTTGGGAATTTGTCTTGGGAGAAAGCCTACTGCGTTTATTCCCATATATTTATTTCTACCTGGCGCCCCGAAACGTCTTGATGATCCAATCCGACCTGCCAACCACAGTATTGTTTGGGCTATGGGTCTGGATTCAGGTCTGGGCGCTTATCAGCCAGGATATACTTGGTCCACGATTTTTTATCCCCAAGGGATGGGTACCGCCCGCCTATGACTATCATCCAATATTGCGAGATACATCCGCCGCTGGTTCCGGCGAAGACCCCGAAGCCGGAGAAACACTACCTATAACTTCTCTTCGCGCTGAGCAGCGAGAAGTTACCAGTGCTGCTGGAGAAAATGATAGAGAAGCTGGCAGTGGCAAGAGAAAGAGAATTTTCGACTGCGCTATCTGCATGCAGGACATTGAAGTCTCTGTCGTCGTAGCTGAAAGTGGCTCTGGCGCAGCCAGTATGGCCAAGGGCACCAGCCTGTTCACCCGGCGTTTATACATGGTGACACCTTGCTGTCATATATTTCACAGCCAATGTTTGGAAACATGGATGCGTCTACGGTTACAGTGTCCGATATGCAGGGAATCAATCCCGCCTCTCTAGATCTGCACTACAAAAAGAATCCACCAGCGTAATACATGCTAAATTTTTGAGTTATTATATTGTATATATATGTATGTTAATATTCATAGATGAAAATGAAAAACGTTTATAGATTCGTGTTGAAGAGTGTATATTATGTACATGTCAGGCCGTTCTGCACCAGAAGTTAAGAGGGAGCAGAAACGCATCGGCGCCACAAAGAACCGTTCTCGAACCATTCGTTGGGTTTGTTTATCGTTTCATACATGAAGCAGACAAATCATTATTATCGTTTATATAGATAGGTCTGCGAGATGTCATGCCCGTTAAGACCACAATTCCATAGCGGGGCCAATTTTTTTTTAAGTTCGTCATAGAGGGAAAAGATAATAGAAAAAGCAGGAAGGGTGATATCGTTCTGGAGAGATGGCGGAAGACCCTACTCCTCCTCTAGAAACGCCTTGTATGCCGCTTCATCCTTCAATGCTTCAAGCTCTGATGCATCAGAGACCTGGATCTTGGCAAACCAGCCATCACCCTCTGGCGAATCGTTAACGATCTTTGGCTTCTCGCTCAATATCGTGTTGGCTTCGATCACGACACCGGAGACGGGAGAGTTGATATCGGACGCCGACTTGACGGATTCGACGGCGCCAATGCTGTCACCGGCAGCAACCTCTGCCTCGGGCTCGGGAAGCTCGACAAACACAACATCTCCTAGAGCTGTGGCGGCGTACTCGGAGATACCAACGGTAGCTAAATCGGGATGTTAGCCTTGCTCTGTCTTTCACTCCGCATCCTGGTCTTCTCAAAGCCAATTGGAAAAATATCCTCGGCTATAGATAGGCTGGGGGGGAATCTGATAGTACCTGTCTTTCCATCCTCAGATAGCTCTACCCATTCGTGCTGGTCGGTGTATTTCTTCTCTTGCACTATTAATTTCATCCCGAGGTCAATATTGCGATTGATTTCATCGTCCCACACCCGAGAGCTTTTATACAAATTGAACGGGGAAACACATCAGGGTATCGTTTTTACGTACGTAGCGAGCTTTGTGAGAAGCCTCTCCAGGCGTTGTGACGGACGATTCCTGGATTACCGAAACGTGCGGTGAAGCGGAGGGGGGAAGCGGAGGATGCTCTAAGCTTGGGAGCAGCGGTAGCAGCGGCCCTGAGAGGGTTGATGATGCGAACGGCGGCGGACGACATTGTGAATTGATATGAACTGCGTGTTAGGAGAGCGACTGAGCAGAAGAAAGAGAGTGAATTGACCGTTCTGAAGAAGTTGAAGAAACGAAGAAGTTGAAGAAGGAGGAAATACTCGGTCGAGAGACGAGACTGTTTGTACGTAATAGCTTGGTCACGCCCATACCATGCCGAGGTACCTCTGCAGTGGCGTTGGTTTACCCAATCAGCTAGGTAACTCATAGCTTTTTGTTTACAGCCATACACGCGCCGTACGGTAATTTTCCTCTGCATCAGAAAATTGAAGCTTTTCACCAAACTTCAACTTCTTTAATACGAACTTGAAAGATCAACTCGACAACTCTCCGCGTTTGACACCAGCGATGTTGTACGAACTAATTGCAGTGGTATGCTGGTAATTCTCCCTCTTTTGCTCTGACACAATCACTAACACCGTCTCTCCAGGTCCGACCGGGCAGTCTCAATGAGGTGAAAGAGTATGTTAATACCTACGTTGAACAAAATCATGAACTTGCGCTTCCTCCCAATTGCACCACCAATAAACCTATATCAACCTATATCCTCTAACACTACGACAGGATTGCCCGCATGACGGGTCTCCAAGTCCTCCGCTCCGGCGGCGTCATCCGCGGCTTCACAAACTGGGGCGCCTTCCGCCTCCCACGTCCTACCACGAAACATCAAGCCAAACACTCTACAGGCCACCATTTCATCATGCGCTTCGACTCCGCCGCACCTGTCCAGCATGAAGTCCGACGAATGCTGTCCCTCGATCCCCGAATGATTCGCTTCTCCGTCGTCAAACTTGGCTCTACGCTCGAAGAAATCAAAGACATCCCAGGCAAAGTAGAGTGGAACGACCAGAAGAGGAAAGAGGAGAAAATCATCGGCGAAGTGACCAATCGGTCATGGTTTTAAGGGGATGGAGATGAAGGAGGGTTTAAATAATTGCGGGTGATCTGGGATTTCAACGGCGTTTTACTCGATGGGTTTAAATTTTATTTTGGACGTCTGGTACTTATTTCCCCTACGATATGGGAAAGGAAAAGGACCTTTTGTGTGTATATCATATCATACCTTGGAAGGGATGTTATAGATTCGAGCGATGTATTATAGAACTAAATCATTTATTGACGTATACCATGTGAATCTGGAGTTGACTTGATTTGAGAAAGTGTAGATATTTCGCTTTTATATTACTATAACACGAAGAGGGATCTGAAAACAACGGACATCCAGTTGCCCATAATTGATACATAGCCTGGATTCAAACCAAACCGAACAAAAAACGCCATCCAAAAGAAGGATATGTATTGGTATATGATATCACAAGAAAAGAAAAGGGGGGAAAGAAATTAGCACAAATGAATGTTTAGAAAAGGCGCCATCCCTTACCGCGCTCTCTCGCGGAAGATAGCTGTTCGGCGTTCGACTTGCTTCGGCCGTCTAGCTGCCGTATGCTCTCGATCTTTTGCAATACCAGCTCTAGCATATCTTTCTTTTGGATAACATCTAGATGCCTGCGTACTCGCGGATCTTCGCGGGCAAATCGATCCACTTCTTCAGCGGTTAGATGGCGGCCTAACCTCAAATCGAGCTCGCGTGGGAAATTATAGTAGAATTCGGAGAGTAGCTCGACGTTTAGGAAGAGTACGGCGGTAGAGGTGAGTTTGTCTGCCACTACGTCAAGGAAGACCTCTGGACAATAGTACTTGTTCTTTTTCGACGCGCACTGCTTAGAGCGAACAGCGAGAAGTCGCATCTTGATGGTATCTGTTCTGTCACGCAGGAAAACACCCTCACGTCCTACAGATAATTTAGCTTAGAATTGATCAGCCCACTTCGTGAATGGAGAGGAACGAACCTTTTTGTATTAAACCCGCACTGAAGCCTCCAGCACCGCCAGCGCCATCGCCCTCGGGCTTAACATCACCTTTGCGGGCACGGTCAACAAAGGACATGATATCCTTCAACTTTCGTTTCCCTACGCTCTCTTCAACATGTCTCAAGGCGGACTCGCAAGCTTTTAGCTCCTCCTTTAAACTCCTGGTAACGTTCTCTCTGCCTTTGGTCCATTCAGCATCCTCAACTTCAATCTCAAACTTATAAGGCTTGATACAGTTCTCAACCTGGTCGCTGGTGCTGAAAAATCTGTCATTAAGAATCGCCGTGGCTGCCTCTTCTATAGCCTTACGAGCATAAGGGTGAGTAGCAAAAGTAGACGAAGCAATGAGGCTGTCCACATGGTTCTGTAACGAGTTCGCAACTACCGTGGTAGCAAGTCGTCCTATTCCCAATTTTGTCAAAGAGGACGATGAAGCATCTAGCTTCCGCTTCCAGTATAAAGAGTCGGGGCTAGACTTTGGCAACTCGCTAAGTGGGTCTGGCTCTGGAAGGAGTTCGGATAGGTCGTCGACCGGTCTATTCCAATAACGCTGGGCAAGTATGTCCATAACTCGTTGGTCCAATTGTTGTTTCAAAAGCTCGCGAACTTGTGGACGGCCAAAATTTTCGGTAAATTCTTTGAAAGAGTGCTTGAAGCTGTCTAGGCTTTCTGCAAGGTATGACTCGGAACTCAATGGTCGGTCATTATACTGGACTTTGAACTCGTAAGTGGCCTCTTCAAGCTCCTGTGACACAGCATCTCTGGTTCCCGCAAGGTTTGAAGCCATGGTTTGCTCTAGCGTATGCATCAACTTTTTGCGTAGTGTCGTTGTTCCGAGAGCCAGCTCGCTGGCGGGGCCAAACTCTTGCGCATGGCTATTGAAGTAGCTGTTTTCATTCTTCACAATGGCACTTGAAATGTTCCCATGGCCCCTTGAGAAGATACCGGTGGTATGGGGAATGCGACTTATAACTCCCACATAGCCTAATCGCAAAGGATATTTCCTGTCTGACAGCATATTGACCCCCCGCTCGGGGTCAACCAGGTCCATCTTGGTTATGACTCCAATTGTTCTCTCTCCTCGGGGATCAACTCGACGGCTAGCTCGAAGCGCAGTCGAATTCGCCAGGTCGACATCGGCGGCGGATATAGCTAATATGATGTTTGGTGCCTGGATATATTTGTCGCAAAGGTCGGATATCTTTTGTTTTAATTCGGGAGGTTGTCCGCGGCCGGCAACTTGGATATAACCAGGTAAATCAATAAGGGAAAGGTCGGGGACATGCGGCGAGTAGATTGAGAGTTGGATGGGGTCGTCGGCAACACAGTCTTTCTCAGACACAGCAAGGTTGAGATCAGTCAAAGTCCGTTGAATCTGGCTGAAATCCGTAATTTTCCCTAGACCTAAAGCCGGGAATTCTCCATATTCCGCTTGAGAATCCGGCGTGTTCACCAAGGTCAACTCGATGGGGCGTCGGGTAACCATATTGAATCCCTTAGGGAGAAACTCGTGGCCAACAATCGCCTCCAAAACCGAACTTTTGCCCGAGGACTGGGAACCAATAACGACAATCGATGGTAGTGTCATGGTGTTGGACTGTCCTATTTTTTGCAGTATGCTCCGTATCTCGATCATCTTTCGCGTCAGGACCATCATCTGTTCGTCTAGAGCGTCTCGGCCATCGTCATCGGAATCAAACCCTAGTGCAGAACCGGCCACCGCCCCCGCAGCTGCAGCTGCACCGGTCTTACTCTGCTTTGGCGGACCACCACCGCTACCTCCCGAGCCACCACGGTTCTCCTTTGCCTGTTCATCCATCCGAAGAATTTTTTCCACCCATTCTGGCACCACAATTTCGCCCTTTGTCTTCTCCCATCCCTGTCGTGTCTGTTCAGCAATCCCTTGGAGACCCTGGAATGCACTCATAGCAGCATCGCTTGCTGTTTCACCGGCAGTTTTGACGACATCGATAGCGTAATTCCCAGCCTCTAAAACATCAAATAAAACATCAGTAACCCAGGCAAAAAAAAAATCACTCCATTCCATGAAAAGTTTCAAGTCACATACGAGTAGCCTGATATTGTATATACGCCATTCCAGCAACCATCGCACCCCCAAACATAGCCGGAATACGGGCTAGTTTCACCGCGAGCTTCGGCAACGCACGCGCAAAAGATATCGTCCGCGTCGCCGGAACATTATGAATGCAATTCGCACCGAGCGGCCAAGCTCTTACGCGAAGGTAAGCGCTGCCCTGGGAGTGAAGCAGGCCTCCGGACCTAGTCGTAGCATGGTGGAGTTGTCGGGACAAGACCGCTCTTTTCGAAAGCAGTGCGGCACTGCGGGAGAGAAGCCTCCCACTCATAGTTTTTTCTCATACGGCAGCGCAAGAATGCAGCTAATGTAGGAACGCGCTGAGAGATACAATCCAAAGAACGACGAGGGACGATTAGATAGTTGAAGAGAAATCATGACTAAGCGTATGGAGGGACATGTGATCGAGATGCTTCGTGCGATGATGACATCTGCGATTTTTAAGGCGCGAGAAGAGAAAAAAAAAAGACAGCGAGCTTTTTGGTCCTTCGTTGCTTTCTTGCGATAATTCGAATTGGGATATTGTGAATACGTGCAAGCCCTTTAGAGAAGCTTCTTCAATCTCAATCCAATTCTTCTCGTGGGTACTTTCACGATGTGTCGCTTTCTGGTATGTGTCATTGAGCTTCCCCAGTGCACTTGGCCGATGCCCATGTAAGCTAGCTGCAGACTAACGAAGAACAATAAATTATAGGTCTACAAAGGCAGAGATGACATCCTCCTAAGCAAGCTCATTACGGAGCCAAGCCACTCGGTTCTCACTCAATCTTACGACAGCCGTCTCAGACTGGTAGAACTCCCTCGAGCTTTGGACCTAGGCAGCTAAGAGGAGCTCAAGTGAGGAACACCATACTGACATTTTCCGGACAGGATACACGCAGACCAGTCAATGGCGACGGCTTCGGAGTCGGGTTTTACACTTCCCCTAAGCTTGGTCCTGACCCATGCATATTCACCTCCACCCTTCCAGCCTGGAACTGCGAGAATCTCGAACGCCTCGCATCCAAGACATGCTCCTCACTCATCTTCGCACACGTACGAGCAACCACCGAAGGTACCCTGGCAGATAATAACTGCCATCCATTCCAGCACAACACCCTAATGTGGATGCATAATGGCAACCTGGGCGGATGGCACTATATAAAGCGGACCCTGGGAGCTTTCCTGTCTGATAGGTGGTATCTGGGGGTCAAGGGCGGGACAGATAGTGAATGGGCTTTTGCGCTGTTCTTAGATCTGATGGAGAAGGAAGGAGTTAACCCTAGCGATGCGCCAAAGGGCGGGTTTGGACCAACACTGTTACGCCGGGTGATGGATAAAACCATTAAGAAGATTAACGAGTTCATTGCTGCTATTCCGAATAAGCACACTATGACGGATCTGGAGACGAGGAGTTTGCTTAATTTCGCTGTCAGTGATGGGCATACTGTGATATGCACAAGGTATGTGAGCAGCAAGACCGATGAACCGGCCAGCCTCTATTTCTCCTCTGGCACAAAGTGGAGAGAAGGCAAGACCAAGGGGCATTTCAAGATGGAGCGACATGATAAAGGAGCAGACATTGTTCTGGTGGCTAGTGAGCCGCTCACATTCGAAAAATGTAAGTCTCGAAAATCATTCGCTCTCTATTCTTTGCTCATTGATGGGATTTCTAACCTGAAAACTGGCAGACAACTGGGTCACGGTACCGACAAACTCTATCCTCACAATCCATAAGCAAACAGTTCTTATACACCCCATCATTGATGACTTTTATGATGATGATCCTCATCATGGTCGGTCAACCGGTTTTGCGGTTTCCAAAGGCTTGGTTAGCAAGGCTCCTGGGACCACCGTCCGGCCCGAAAATTCATCTATTCCAAGTACAAGCGCCACATCCATGCCCAGCCCTCGTAACGAGAATTCGATGCTGAATGGCTCCAATCTCCATGACGTGGACATGAAAATGGCAGCAATAGCCCCTCTGTCATCTTAGCCACCCTGTTTTTGTTGTGTCATTTTCAGAACTTCGACTTTCTGGCGTTCCCTTGGTTACAGTTCTTTGATACCCCTAGGGATTGTTATTAGCGGCGGTTCTTATGTAGAATATCAGTTAGCAAGCGGGCTTTTTTACATTAGGGAATTCAAGAGACGATACTCTCTATAAAGACGTACATACCTATATCATCAGGCCGACTCTAAATCCATAAAATCGTAGATAGGAACTCCGCTCTAGCCCATTGGCCACGCATACTCGCCATAACACGAAATCAATCATCGAAATCATCCCCCGAAATATTCGCATGGCGAAAATACTTCATGCCCACCCAGGCCACCACAACCCACACCCAAGCCATAACCGCCGTCAAAATGATCAACGCCGGATAATACCCAACAATCGGAAGCGTAATATCATCCTCCAACTCCGGTGGCGCATACGGCGTCTCACCCACATCCCAAGCCCAGCTCCACACACCCAGACTACTGCCCATGCCCACAACAAACACCAACCAGGTCACGATCAGGATAATCCACCCCCACCATTCAGTCTCCGAATAGTCCCAGTCATCCGGACCGGCGGGTAATTCAGCCGTATTAGTCGCTAGAGGGGAGCGAACGCGCTGGGACACAGAGGCACGCGGGCGAGCAGGCATGGCTTTTTCCACGTAACGTCGAGTATATGAATCGGAACCCGAAGGGGTTATGGGCGCGAGGGTGCTGAAGCGTTGAGAAGGCGATATGAGCTGGGAAGAGGAGATGCTACTATTGCTTGTCTGGCTGGATAAGCGGGAATGCGAGGCACATAGTCGCGGCAAGGAAGGGAGCTCGTCATCATCCGTCGTCGCATCACCCTGGGCAGAGCTACCTACACTATGCAATTGGGAATCAGGCTCGAATGAATTCGAATAGTTCTCCAAAGAATTATGCTGCTGCTGCCGTTGCTCCGGCCCAGAGACATGTCTCCAAGCAGATGAGATGCCATTAGGTGTGTCGTCGTCGTCGCCGTCGTAGGTTTGCGTTGAAGTAGGATCGTCGCCAAAACGGCTCGTGGGAGGAAGGTGCAATGCATCTGCACCACTGTCTCGGTCTGGAGTCTCGTTCATATTAGAGCCAATCATGGCGATATTAGAATCTCCCTCGTCGTTCGCTTCAGACTTCTTAGCGGTGGTGGTGGTGGCCGAACCGCGGTCGTCACGGTAATCGCAGTCTTCTTCATAACCATTACCCTCACCCACACCCACACTCTCAGTCAACTCTGTTAGCCGGTCTTCTCTATCGGTATGCGACCGCTCAGTCCCCAGCAACACATTGTTTCGCAACGATCCTTTCCTCCTTCTTGTCTTCCTCTTCGTTTTTCGCTCATGCTGCAAGGCGCTAGTCAAGGCCTGTTCCATTCTCACTCCTCAGGCCTGGATTCCGGAATGGCTCCTAAGTTTCCATCTCCCATCATCCATAGGCTGGGAAAATGAACCAGCTCGTTCAGGGGAAATCGGCTTGGTCCTGGACTGGTTTGATGTGCGGTAGAGATATGGACGGCATCGAGCGACCCAAAACCAAGATGGCGGATACTTGGCATGCCGTTGCTTCTTGGCAGGACAAGCTTCTAACCCGCAGGTCTGGGGCGACGAGATGGTGAGAGTAGTGATTTTGCGTTGGACATCTAGTACGTTTAACTAGTAGCAATACGGAGAAAGTCTTAATTGAATAAGTGCTGTAGACATAAAACCCGTTGGAATCATTGCATTTAAAACTACAGCATCAACATCGCCAAAGGCGGATAGACCAATGGACTAAGGCAACCGGTGCTATATCAGCAGTCTATCGATACTAATTCAGACCCAGCGCAGACCAACAATCTGAATCTTCCCTTGATTATTAAAGGTAGAAAGTATGAGGGCCCGTCAGAAGTGAAAAACCCCAGCATGTAACTTTTTCTTCGTTAAGCGAATTCAGTTCAGTTCAGGTAAGGTATAGATAATAATGAGAGGAGACATGTTCTGATCAGCGGCATCATAGGAAAAGCAGAAAAAAAAGTAGAGCCTGGAAAAATGTTAAATAAGAGAGACGCTGAAGTCAAGAATCGTTATAAAGAGAGACAATAAGTTGATAAGGATTTCAGAAGATCAAAAATATAAGAACAAGATCCAAAGGGGGGGTATTGTTCGATTATTGAGATACGAGGAAATAAAAGGAAATTTCATTTAGAAAAAGGGACCAAATAGGGGAGGGGGAAGGGTGCAGTAAAAATAAAACGGTCGTTGAGAACAGATTGAAACCCCTGGAAAAAGAAACCCGCTTGGAGATAGCAATTTGAGAGAGGGCTAAATTCAAACCGACGTGCTAGGAGGCTCAAACTGGACAGACAAAAAAAGCGTGAAGCAAAAACATGGAAAGCAAATGAATTTTTAGTGCAGTAACAGTAAGAATTTTAGGGCGGCCTCGTGTACGCTCACGCTTGGGTAGTAGGACGCGACGGTAACTAGATCCGGTAAGGTAGGTTCGAACGCTCAAGAAACTAAGTCTGATAACCACCGAACCCATTACCAAAGTTTGCACTGTTAGGCTGCGTCCATCCGGAGGCTGGATTAGACTGACCACGACCATAACCACCAGTGCCACCGGGCACTTGTCCGTATCCCTGAGCCGGCATTCCTGGCCCAAAGTTAGCACCTTGCTGATCCCAACCGCGGCCTCCAGGACTCGGCCCTGTAGCTCCCAATGTCAAATTAAAGTTGTTACGGTGGTTGATCGATGCGGTCTGCGAACTACCTACCTTGCGGTGTCATTGGTCCTCCAGGACCACCATACTGAGGAAAGTATGGCGAGTTGCCAGAGTTAAACGCAGGGTTTCCACTCTGTTGTGGAGAATAGGCATCGAATTGGCCGGTAGGCGGGCGATCCTTGCCCCACTAGATGAACCAGTGTTAGTAAACACAAATAAAAAATCATGCGAAGTGGTGGGAGGTATTCTTACGCTGCACTTGAGAGGACGGCCATTGACATTGTAGCCATTGAGTTGGCAAATAGCCATGGCAGCGTTCTCGTGGGTGTCCATCTTCACAAAGGCGAAACCACGGTCAGCCTGGAAGCGAGTCTCAACCACAAAGCCAAAGTTCTGGAACAAAGGAACCAGATCATTCTGCGTTGTGTAAGGTGTAAGATTGCCGACGTAGCAAGTGGTCTGCCACTGAGGAGTCTGCTGGACAACCATATCATAGCTCTGGACACCGTGTGTGGGGAAGTGGTGATGGCCGAAGGGAGTGGTTGGTGTCATCCCCATCGCAGCCATCGCCTGCTGTTGCGAAATCGACGGTTGGCCCTTCTGGTTAGCCCAGTTACAACGGATCGCACGCGATCCAAGCCATTCGCCGTCCATGGAGCTTAGAGCCTTCTCGGCATCGTTTCGATCGCGGAATGCGACAAAACCGTATCCACGTGACCGGCCAGTCTTCATGTCCCACATAACGCGGGCTTCCGACACCGAGCCACAAGCAGAAAACGCCTGGAGCAAGACTTCATCATTAACTTCGTTGCTGAGGTCACCGACAAAGATGTGAAAATGGTTAGAGGTATCCTCTTTGCTGTTGGTAGTGGACTGGTATGCCCAGTTTACTCGGATTTCCTATTGCAATCATTGGGTTAATTCTGGAGCTCAAGTCTATGATGAGACACTTCAGACGAAGTCACTTACCGATTGGTGTACACGGCGGCCGTTGAGGGTCTGCATCGCTCGCTCTGCCGCACCGGGGTCGTCGTATTCTACGAACCCGTAGTTAAGTCCCTTACTCTTAAATCAGCAACTGACGTTAGCAGAACTGCCAAGTACAGACGTATGGGGTGTATAGATTGGAGAAGGAAAGAGAGAAAGGAAGCTGGAGCAGGAAAAGAAGGTAGGGAGAAGAAGAGCAGCTGGTGAATACAATAAATTGAAAGGGGTGAAGATGTTGAGCTTGTGTGAATGGAAGTGGAAAAAGCCTTAACTCACGTTCTTGTCGGGAATGATCTTGACGCTTTGGACATGGCCAGTTGTCTCAAATATCTGTCTCAAGATATCTTCGGTAACACGTGCATCCAAGCCTCCTACATACAAGGCCCGTTTGTTTGGCTCAGGAGCAGCTCGACGCACATAACCGCCAGCAGCGGTAGGAGACATCATGTTCCCAGACATTGGGGAGGTGATAGCGGTAGGGATAGGGTTTGTGTTTTGTGGAATAACCACTGGAGGGAGAGGTGGAGGTGGCATATGCGCCGGGTTACCCTGGCCATTGCCCTGAGAGTTATCAAACTGTTGCTGTCCAGGAGCCCCGGCAGACGTTTGAGGAGGCGGTGGGAGAGAAGAAGTGGTAGGTGGGGCGTTCTCTGCCATTGTTGCTTAGAAGAAGATGAAAAGGGTATTCGATAAAGAAGAGCTACAAAGCATCCAAGAAGAAGATTAGCGTCTCGAACTTTGAGGCGTCCTGAAGAGCTACTGGTGCGGCTGAAGGAGACGAGCCGTCCGTATATAGATAGCCCGACCAGACGCGAGGTGGGAGATAGATACGCACAGGCAGAAAAATTGAGATCGAAGTCTTTTGTTTTTTTATAAGAATACGACAGACAGGCAGTAGGATAAGTGTTGCCAGAAGAAGATTGACCTAGGTTGATTTTCGTGATATCTGTCTAGCTGAGCAAAAGGCGAGAAAAACGGCGCCAAAAACGGACGACTTTCCAAACTGCTGCTACAGAAGCGGGATCACGAGAAAAAAGAAATAAGCGCCAAAGAGGACGATGATTCGGTAGCTCGACAGATCGCGAAAAGAAAGGCGAAGAGACGAGAAAGATCAGAGGAGAGAGTTATGAGGGTGACTCGGAATCCTGACGCCTTTGAGCTTTGAAAGAAAAATACAACGGCGGGAGGAAACTAAGAACGGAGTAGGGAAAAAGAGATAGAGAGAAAGAGAGGAGGGAGAAGAAGGGGAGAGAGAAAAAGAAGACGAGACAAGCAAAAGAAAAAAGGGGAGCAGAAGAAGAGGAAGAGAAGGAAAAAGCGTGAAGAGTTTGGTGGTTTAGAAAAGGAAGAAAGAAGATGTGGAGGAGGAGAAGAAGAAGAGGAGAAAGAGAGAAAGACACACAACAAGCCAGACCCCAGAGTCGCTGACTAAGCGTATTACGGGTATGGAACGGTGTTTGGCTGGTTGGGCAGTTGAAAATAACGTCAAACGGCGTACGGGGCTGTAATCTTACCCGCCGCATCACTTTTCTCGCCTGTCAGAAAAAGAAACGGTCAAGCAGACACACGACACAGTGTCACCGTCCAGGCAGAAGCATCCTGGATTGAAGAACTAGACAGGTTTTAATCTGCAGTCACGGAAGATTTTCAACATGTTGGCCCTAATATGGTCAGTTGGATGTGACATGATACCCATAATTATATCTACATGAAGAACGGTGTATATACATAGTTGGCTAAAGAAGTGTTGGAATAGACACTCCTGCTTGACCAACGCCGTTTGCAGCTCTATCCGACTCCTGGTCGAACATGGTCTTCCTCAACCCATCAAATTCATCCAAAGGGCCAGCGCCAATCAATAGATCCGAGAGATTTATATCCAATGGGAGTTCCTTGCTGATGTCATTATCTGGCTTCGACGTGAAAGCAACCCTTGCAACCTGTTTTACCTTGGCACTCATCCTCCTACCAGAGGCCCATACTTCACCAAGCTGGTTGAGCACAGCGAGTATCAGGCGGATCTTGTCCCGTATGTTCGGTCTAGGGAGCCTGGAACGAATAGACTGATACTGCAGGATGCTGGTGATGGTGGAAGATGCGATGCAGCTGATTGTGAGTGGAGACTGTTTAATAATCGAGATTGGCAGTGCGCATAAATTTACAATTGCTTCAACTGCCTCTAAGGTCATTTTCGTGTGAATCCATTCCACTGCAGCATCCTGCTTTTGCAAATTATCGCGGGTCTGGATTGGCAGCATTAATGGATCATCTTTTCTATCCTCATCATGTATCCGATATAGGCGTGAAAGGGGCCAGTGAATATCGATGAGCAAACTGAGGTGGGTTAGCTGAGTGGAAACTTGTCCCATGCGATATGATGATGGGATTGCCTTGGGAAATGTTTCAATACCTCTGTAGCAAAATATGAGCTTGGAATAAAATATGGTCTACCTCTCCATTCTCTTTCACCACAGACTGTTTCTCACGTGGTAAGTGTAATTTCCAGGTGATGAGCATCGTACCAGCACTTGATATGGCCCCTTCTCGATCTTTTGGTTGAAGGGAAGCTAAACCTAGAAGTGTGGCAGAAATCTTTACAATCTCAATAAGATATGCAAGTGAGGAAAAGACGAAAACGTCTTCCTCGAAGTCTCGGAACTCGTACTCTTCCAGGGTACGAGGCTGTTGCATACCCCGATGCATTTAGTTAGGTTGATACTTGCTGATTCAATGAAGAGGAAGGTAGTGAAGAAACGTACACTATCGTCTCCTGTATTAGAGGGAAGGTCAACATCAGCCTCAATGGCATTTAAACTGCGAGTTTGTCAGTGGTTCTGGGCTTGGGATATGTATATGTAGACCAGGTAAGATACTACTGACGTGAAATTGTTCTCCTGCTGGAATCCGACAAATAACACATCAGTAATATATAGACCCCAGTATGTACACCTCCAGCATTCAGCCCACGTGTAGCTCTGTTCTTGATTAGCGAAGCTGCGAGAGGTCATCCCGATTTCAACTGCCATGTAAATCGCCCGGTCGAGCAGGAGGCGGGCACGGTCAAACTCATCTTGCCCATATATCGCAATAGCAAGCAGCAGTAAAGCGAGCACGGTATAACCATTGGAGGGTACGTCTGGAGTATTGAATTGCTCAATTGCAACATCCCTCAACAAGGCGCGATTGCTGTCCTTCAAATATAATGACCCAATATACTTTATAACTTGTGATATATGTGAAAGTGACCGATTATTGGATTTAATATGAACGAGAAAATCGCTGCGGGAGATGAGATATGGGTGGGAATTATGGAAGTAGCTGATTGTGCAATATATGTTAGTGAAATGAGTTGATGCACAGGTATATGTGTGATATGTGTAATATCCAAAAGAAAATTGGTTCATCCAGACCTATAATAAGCATCTATCAATCTATGGAAAGCTCCTAAATCAGTTTCGAGTTCGATTCTGTACGACGACACCAACGGAAGCGGTGAATAAGCTGCAGCAAGCTCCGACCCTATAAGAGGACAATTACTCCCCTGGACGAAGGGGGTATTCATGGACAATGGTGGAGTGAGAAGACGGCTTTCCACGCTCGAGTTGAGGGTGGATAATGAGACATCTTTGGTCTTCGAGCTTCGACGCGATTTAGCATAGTAGCAATGTTTCCCATCTTGCTGGCATCGACTGCAGACAGGCATCTGGACATCGCATTTCGCATGCTGGCTCCGACACTATTATAATGTTGTTTCATTAGTACCTATGCTGGTATTTTAGCGTGGTTCAAGGATTCGGTCGAACCCAGACACAAGCCAACGATGCCCTCAGTCCACCAGTCCGTGGTTTTGATACCCGAGACATGGCCAACATATACTCGCAGCTATATATCTCTCCACAAACGGAGACGATACCTTCACAATGGAGTCGGTCACGAAGACCTTAACCAACCTGAGAGCGGCCCCAGCCTATTTAGTCGGCCAGGTCGACTTATCCCCGGTGCAATGTGCGTTGGGCTGCCATGTTTTTGCCAAACACAGACATGAAGATCATTCTTCGTTTGTAACACGCAGAGGGCGAACCACGGCATAAACAGAGAGTGACCTCAAACGATTGGGTTCCCGAAAGCGCTCTGAACTAATGTCCCCTTGTCGATCCATAGCGGAGGAGGCTGTTTGTGACAGTCATTGGATTTCTTGGATTCGTCCTGCTACACAGAGGTTGGACGTCGATCCCTTACAGGTATGTATATTGGGCCTACAGTCACATCAATGGCAACATTGCGCAGTTTTGAAGACGATGATAAATTTGTTCCCGAACTAGCCCGGCTGGAAATCTCTGCATGACCTCCCCGTGCTATACTAAAATGACAGACTATTATCTTGCTTGTCCTCCTCTACTCATGTGTGGCTAGCTGAGCTCCTCCTCCTCCTCCTCCTCGCCGCTTTGGCTGTGTTGCATGGGCTACACTACTGCTCACACTAGGCATATCTCCATGGCTGGCGGTACTGTTCAATATCG
This sequence comes from Arthroderma sp. MBC 290, assembly GCA_030411455.1. Classification (NCBI taxonomy): domain Eukaryota; kingdom Fungi; phylum Ascomycota; class Eurotiomycetes; order Onygenales; family Arthrodermataceae; genus Arthroderma; species Arthroderma sp. MBC 290. Next base: position 168,185 of record JAPERC010000151.1, read on the forward strand.
TCATCATCACCCTGGCGTTTGGCGTATCTCCAAGGCTGGCGGTACTGTTCGATATCCTCCTCGTCGCGTTTGGCGTATCTCCACGGCTGGCGGTACTGTTCAATATCGTCATCATCATCCTGGCGTTTGGCGTATCTCCACGGCTGGCGGTACTGTTCAATATCCTCCTCGTCGCGTTTGGCGTATCTCCACGGCTGGTTGTACTGTTCGATATCCTCGTCGCGTTTGGCGTATCTCCATGGCTGATGATACTGTTCGACTTCCTCTTCCTTAGAGACTGCTGAGCCGGTCCCGTTAGCACTTCTGAGGACACTGGTATGCCCTCCCAAATGAGGCCTTCTTACCCGATTCGGTATTCTCTTTCCACGCTATATTTTGCATGTCCGTAAGCGCTCCGCTGAAGCATCGCCAGCCATTATAGTCACATAATTTCTTACCAGTTGGAGCAGCCAGCACACCTTGCATGGCTGTAATAACCAGGAGAGCAACAGACGGTTTCATTGCGGAATGCTGGACGACCTTTTTAGGAAACTGGCTTGCTGGTGTATCAGAAAGAGGTTTTTTTCACTTTATAAGTTAAAAGCTGAGCTGATTTCCGCTTACCCAAAATCTACAGAATACGGTCGTGGGAGTACTTTATATATTTCTATTTTCAATACTACGACATAGACGGTACAGTGCAGTGATGTTCGGGTATGAAGAACCATCGCTGCGGATTGAATTACCTCCCAAGTAGACCCGGTTTCACAATCACTAATTGCTACACCGCCCTACCACAGCAGTTATCAGCTGGCCATTCCCAGGTCATTTTACTATTGCCGGTGATGCATAGGCTATGCACCGCATCAGTCAGATTTTGGCTCTTCTAGGGCTATGTGATGGTCGAAAATGGAACGGTAGATGGTGCTACAGGACCAAACCATGTCAACCAAACCCATTACGTGGTTTAGGTCTGCTAGGAGCGGATCGTTGCGCCATCCCTCTCCCTTTTTCTTTTTTCTGTCTTTCTCCGGTTTGACTCGGTTCTAGCAAAAAGTCTTATTTTTGTTCTGAGTACCGTGATTATGATACCCGAGTGTGAATTTAAGCTATTCACAGAGATGTGGCTTTTTAGCTTATATTCGACTTTCATGGAAATGGGGATGCAATTACAAGGCTACAAAACTAATATCAGCTATTTACTTCTGTTCCCGGTCACTTCTACCTCGGTTCCATCCTTCTCTGGATCTGAGCAATACTTTTCTACATCGATTGTCCCTGAACGGAGGGCATGAGTTCCTTGCCACCCAACCTTTTTGATGCGCAATTCTCCACCGCACATAAGCCAGTAACGGATAACTGCGAAGCAGTGGTCTGTAGGAAAAGGGAGCCTTATGTCAATCAATGAAGAGCGCTTGCTTTACCGGGGTTGACGTACTGTCATGGGGCTCGCTAGTGATGCTGACACTAGCCTCCTCCTCAGTTGTCTGATTATGCCATCTTCGCCACAGAACGTGCTAGGTAATGAGAAATTCAAACAGTTAGCCTTTTGCTGTTGAAAGTGATTTCAGCCTTTGCGACCTATTTTGGGGCGGCATACCAGACAGTGCAGCCGGTGGAGCTTTGATAGGATCTGGCCATCTCCCTGTGTTGGGCTTTCCACGTACGCTCTGTGGATGCGAATTGTATTTGCATCTTCTCGAGCAATATCATGTAGTTGGTCTGCATTGATAGTCAATCACTTGTTCATTTAAAATCAAGAGATAGCCTTATTTCTTACGCTTTTGAAGAGCCTCCCATGCAGCTTCAGCCCCGGGACTCGGAGTCACAGTTTCTGAGATATTGAAGAAATCACCTATCTCAAGGAAAGTTCCTTCAGCTCGTGCTATCCACGGAAGGTCGGGTCTTTTCAAGATCTCTTGGTTATACGCTGTGAATTCTGATCTGTTAGGTATCATCAAATTTGTCAGAACAAGGCTCAAGCTGATTACCGGGACGAAACATTGGCCAAGATGCCAGAATTCCCCCATATGTTATCACCAGGATCAAATGTGGCAGCCAGGGAAGAGCCCGTTGTAAACACCCAGGACGTCTTGGTATCCTATCTTGAGATTCATCGAAGTCGCATTTTTGAAGCATTGGAGCCTTCTCCTGCATACCGCGGGATTGTGCACTTTGGCGCCCGAAAGGAAAGAAAGAGCTAAAAGATTTCATATTGGCGATATGGAGATGTTCAGGTGAATGCAGTTGTGCTTTGAACCGTTATATGGTGATTTAACTCCGCAACTGCCAGACTGGTAGAAGTTTCGAGATTTTGCATATCTAGAACTTTTAGAATAAAAGATCGGGGTGAGAGGTAGTTTACTCTTCCTCACCCCTCCTTTCAAGAGAACATAGATCCTAGACTGGTTCTCTTCTTCCCATTTGACCCATTGTGGTACCTGAACTGCATGATGCATACATGACGGACTAAGAATTCCTCTGTGTAACCATCCTAGATACCCTCGGACCCTATCCATCAGCCCTCCACTTTGAATTGCCCGGCTGGTCATTTTGATCAGGACCGAGGTGCAGGGTTGCCGGACTGACATTGCCTATGTACTCCTATACAACATCCAGACTTTCAAGTTGGTACACTCGAAGATAACTTGGGACGCGTGGGTAACGGGTTAATACGATCAGCAATTGCAACCCAGTGTTCGAGCCCGACAAAGTGAGGGGAAAGACGTATCACAATGTGAAAGTGTGAAGAAGAAACAGGAAGCTGAATTCCTGGAGAACTGTCCAGCTCAGATGAGCTTTTTCACTCATGTTTTTTCTCCCTCAACTTCGAATTGAATCCATCGCCTCGAGCCTCCCAGGTGGCTATCTGATTATATCAGGCTTCTTTAGCAAGTATGCACCCATATCAAGGGGCTCATAATAACGTCGATGAAGAAGCAAAGGAGCTTCTTCCAGATCACGAAGATGAAACACAATCACATAGACACCACACTTTTCACAGGCCGCGGTGCCATGTACTCCCGTGGGTCCTAACCGTTATCCTGGGCCTCGCCTTGGTCCTTCAAACAGTCTACCACAGGTGGCTGCCGGCTGACTGCCACTCAGCACTCATCCATGATACAGATTTTGGTACGTCTCCTTTTATATAATCAATAACTACCGGTGGAAAGCTGAAGCCACCGCTAACTGAGTCGTTGAAGAGCCCATAAAGGCTGCTATCAACTACCACAAAGTTCGCTTCACGAGCCCCCTATGGGTTGACGCCAATGGAACCTTTCATAGAAAGGTCGATACATCTGCAGCACCGCTATACGTGGGTGCACCAGCAGATGTATTGAACGCGAACTGGGAAACGCTTCTGCAAGGTACAATACCCTTTTGCGAAGCGAGGGTGTGAGCCAAGTCATCGTCAGCCAGGCTAATAATAAGGATGGCCGTTCTTAACAATTAGACTATTACGTCAGACTGACACCGGAAGAAGTGGATGCTCTTAACCAGGATCCAGAACTCCCTCTTCTGACCCCAGTTCGTCGGAATGGCGAAGAGGCATACTTTGCAGGCATCGATATGTTACATACGATGCATTGCCTTAATGGCCTCAGGAAGCATCTTAATCCGGGCTTTCAGGACCCTACTGCACCTTTCTCGTCTGAGATAGGCCAATTACACATTGGTAAGTAGCGACCAAACGGTGGATTGAAAGCCAGGTTACTAACGAGAAACAGACCACTGCATAGAGCAGCTACGGCAGTCAATTATGTGCCATGGGGATACGACACCCGTGACTTTGAAACCTATATGGGGAGATAGAGTAATTCAAAGCACGATTGGGGAGACGGAGAGGCTTCATACATGTAGAAATAGTCTTGATTTAAGAGAGTGGACGACCAAGAGAGGTAGGTTGACAGGAACTAGCGATGAATTCAGGAGATAGGATATTCAATTTCATGAGTTTCTCATAAATTTCCCATCCTGAGTCCTGCTGTCGACCTTTGCTTGTAATTGGAACTTGTCTGTAAATAGTCACGCTACAAGAAGCGTAACTGGGTCGTCTCAAACATTCAGCATATAATCTTGACCTACGTAGTTTGAAAGCGATGTGGCGGTCTATGCTATCATCTTATCTAAGAAGCCGCGTAGATCTTTCAGTCTCAGTTAATTCTCATAAGCAAGCTATAAGCTGCATTAACTAAGATTTACTGTACATCTAGACGAGACGATGGTGCCCCCCAAGCTCATTTCCAGGCGCATTCGGTGCATCGTGGGCTTTCGCCCAGGAATGAATTTTCTCAAAATTTCTGCACTCCTTAACCCCGTCCCCTTCAGCTACGTATGTCAGCGTGGTATCATTAAAGCCAACTGGCCCAATATTTACATCACTCATGCACATCAATGACTGTCGGAGGTATTCAAAACAATGATCTATATTGAAGTCAGATTCAAGTTAGCTCAATATCAATCTGTTGCCACAAGAGATATATACACGTACCATTATGTCGCTGGATTTGCTCATCTGACTCGCCTGACTCTCCTGTACGGCCGGTATAGAAAGCCATGCGAAGACGGTTCTGTTCCACTTGATCAGCTTTCGAGAATTCATAAGGCTGAAATAAAGGAATTTACCAAGCAATGCAGCTGATGAAAAACTTCCAGCACCCCAACATACGACCCGGCCGGGGCCTGATATTCCTCTGCAGTTGGGTCCCCTAGTAAATTCGCTTGTTGTTCGTTTAGGCGAATCAGGTTCACTAGTAAGTTGTATAAGTTACCCCTGGTGCAGCAAGTTAATATCAAGAGAGAGTGCTTCCTAACCATCCAGAATAGTCTGCCATGCAGCATTGTTTTCCTTATTAGGTCGACCCATGAACTCGGTCCTCCTGTCATCTCTGATACCAGTATAAAACTGTCGCATTTCCATTTCCACTGGGATATCTGCGGGCCCTAGAATTTCAACTTTGGGACGTTTGTTTCGGAAGGTATCCAGGTCCAGCAGTGAATTGTATGAAGGCAGTCTCTGAGAGTATGAAGAAGCACTCCATATTCCGAGAGTAATGATATTGGTGACAACTAGGGTCAAAATCAGGAAGCAATATAGTTGATGTTTTATACAATAGTCAAGTCGCATTTTTCGACGCCAGACTTTAAAAATGCGTGTCCCAGTGCTGACATCGTTTTCCTCGAGTTCATGCTTCTCATCCTCGTAGGAGTCTCTCTCCGGTTCGTCTTGGTAGACTCGTTGGTATTTGCTGAAGCCGAACATGTTGTTAATCTTGGTAGTGATGAATGTTAGTTAACGGTTCGAGGTGAGATTTCCGCCGTAATCTTGAACCTATCCTTTGTTGATAGGGATATAGGGAGAATCGGCCATACTTGCCTCGAATGGATTTGATAGTCTGCAGGCCCCAAAATTGGGTGGTTACACCTGGTGTTAAGCATGACTTGGTCTTGCATAGGCTATGCATCTCTTCGTGTGCGTTGCGTTGCCTACGCGTCGAAGGCAGCACAACGTATTACAATTAGAGCTGCTTCCACAACAGCGCCGCATGATGGGTTCTGACGATCTAGCAACTGAATCACTGCTCATAACCGGATTGTTCTTTTCTTCCCCGCTTGTGGTTCAAATCGACATGTTTTCGACTACATCGAGTCGTCGCCCATGAAATTCACCATCTCAGTTTTACAATTTCAGATGCTCTTCGCTCTACCCAAGGATAACCCTCACAATGGTTAACAGCAGTAGCTTCAAGTATCAGCCGTTGCCAAAGCTTTCGCGGGATGGATTAGACCCGATAATAGAGAGCAGTAATGAGGAGTCCTGGAGTAAGAAATCGCTGGAAGGTGAGGATAAGCCCTCCAGCTCGAAGAGCTCATTCACCTACAGAGATGAGGGATCACCACAACCATGCGGATGGAGAATTAATGATACAATATATCGAGTGCAACCTTCTTCCAATGTCTATCGAGGGCTTTCACTCAGTCTTCTTGTGACGAATATAATCACTCTCCTTTTTGCAGCTTGGAGTTTGCACCTGTATCGAGAATGTCTTCAGCAGGAATGCAAATACCAGCGCCCTCATGTCGAGATTGCAGGGCTGGCAAGAATACCCGTTGAAAGGGAGATACGCCAGTTTCATACTGGAATTCGAATAGGGGACGTAACACCTTTCTTCGGAAGTGTCAATGAACAAACAAACGCGGCATGGGCAACGATACTGGATGGTAAGGTCCCGTAGCATTTCATTTAAGAAGGTTATCGAAAGCATCAATCCGAAATTAACCGTGATTCTTTTATAGCGGGCCTTGTGCGATTGACTCCAGAACAAGCAAAGGAGCTCCCCCATGAGACAACGATAAACCCTCACGACCCGACGAGCTATGTCGGAGTCTTAGGAGTTTTCCACGAACTTCATTGCTTGGTACTGGTTTCCATTTCCTACCCGGCTCAAGATCATGTCAATCATGTGTTTCACTTTCGCTGACAGTCATTTGCTTCGTAGGATTTCCTCCGCACTGGCTTTTATAATCCAGACCCAGCATTCGTCCATCGTGCACCAGGGGACCGTTTTATCCATATAGGTAAGTTGGCTAGATAGAATACATTGCCTCATTGAAACTAAACTGTAGCTGACGGATTGCTTCTTACAAAAGAACATTGTTTCGAATACCTTCGGCAGAGTATCATGTGCTGTGCGGATACTAGCGTCTTATCAATTGGATGGAATGCAACGCTCGACGAATACGTCCCTAATTCGGACTCCGTTAAGGTGTGTCGCAACTTCGACAAAATTCACGAGTGGGCAAAGAAAAAAGAGAACTTTGTGCCGCATGAACGTGGTCATCGTGATTAAAAAAATGCTACGAGGAGCATCGTGTTGGAGTTTAGCCCCTATTCCCCGGAGCGGATCAACTAGTTGCCAGCATGACTCCTACAGTTAGCCAGCCAATAAAGCCTGTAATTAACTGTTCGAACATCCCCTTTTGACGTGATTCAAGATATTATCGAACTCAGTATTCGAAAGCCTTGTATTAAGGTGGATCTTAAGTCATGATTCTCAAAAGTTATCAGTGATGTCATGCTCTCCACTCTTTTCCCGTGTTCTGGGCCAGGGAATGGATGTAAGGAACGAGTACATGTGCCTGTAGGCCAGCGCTTTATAGGTCAAGACCTCGCGATAGGCCTGATATCTCCAGGACTTCTACCAACACTCCCGCGTGTCACCGGTAATTTCGCTTATCCACAGCCTCTCATAGAGCGAGTTTGCACCATCACCACAACCTGTCGGCTACTTGGCGCGCAAGGAGAGCAACATGGCATCTTAGTGCGAACACGGCAGTTTTTATTCCGCCACGAGCTTTGAGCACGGGGCGGTGTCTTCATCTGACTTATATACGCCGAATGCCCTTTCACCCGCCTAGTATTATCTAGCTGCCTTTACACCCAATTACCTAGTTCTCGGGATGTTGAAACGCGGCATGAAATGGCTTGTATCGGCGGGCATCGCCATTGCCGGAATTGCTCAATTGCCGACTACCGCAGCCCGTCAAGCTGGAGAGCCGATTCAACTCAGGTTAAATGGCCACATCTCTTCAGAGCAGGTACTAGACTATGTCTATGCGCCGTTTGAAGTGCCAGAAGGGACCACGTCCATACATGTTGCTCAGAGATACTCTAATAAAGGTGACGGCAACAATCTTGACTTAGGCTGCTTTGACCAGCGGGGTCATGATTTGGCTCTGTCGGGCAATTTCACCACGGGATTTCGTGGTTGGTCAGGCGGCAGCCGTAGTGAATTCAGTATATCTGCGTCGGACGCCACACCTGGATACATACCTGGAACGATCGACCCAGGTATTTGGTCGGTGGTATTGGGGCCCTACAAATCACTACCGGGGGGTATTGATTATGAATTGGATATCGAGCTTCGTTTCGACCCGGTCTCGTCGTATTTTAAACCATCCTTTGCCCCATCCAGGGTGACTGGCACAACGGCACAACCTCGAAATGATGGGGCTCGCGGGGGAAAAGCTGGGCCGACCTGGTATCGGGGAGACTTCCATGTCCACACGATTTACTCCGATGGCAAAGAAACACCCCAGACGGTCATCGAGAATGCGCGGGCAGCCAACCTATCTTTCATATTCAGCACGGAGCATAACACCCAATCTGCAGATTTGGTATGGGGTTCCGTAGCTCCCACGGATATGTTGATTGGGCGAGGCATTGAGGTCACCACGAGAGCTGGCCACTGGAACGCTCTTGGGTTGAACTGGGATCAGTGGGTGGAGTTCCGCTACAAGGATGCCGATGGCTTGCGGCCAACTGTAGAAAATGTCCATCGAAATGACGGTATAGTCAGTGTCAACCATCCGTTTGACGAATGTTATGTCTGTGACTGGGGTTTCGGTTACGATAGTATGGACACTATCGAGGTGTGGAACGGACCTTGGCGAGAAATAAATCAAAAGGCAGTGAACAAATGGCACGAACTTCTTGTCGCTGGTTCAAAAATAGCCGCTATAGGAGGTAGCGATTATCATGGTTCTGATAGAAAGGTCGGTACACCGACTACAGTTGTTGGTGCCAGCGTCCTCTCAACTGCAGAAATTATAGCGAGCTTGCGCATGAGCCGTGCGTACATTACCCGAGATGCGTCTGTCGATCTAAGCTTCACGGTAGAAGGCAAAGGCAATGCCGTTGTTCATATCGGAGACACAATCTCACGAAGAGCAACTCCTCTCCGGGCTGTGCTCAGCATCTCCGGCATGCCATCTGGGACAACAGCAACTTTCATCACTAATAAGGGTTCCTTTTATCGACGCCATGTTCAACACCATAAGCTCGAAGTGAAAATAGACGCACATTCTCGGTTCGTTAGGGTGGAGTTGCGTGATAGCCTTGGATCTATGCTAGCAATGACCAACCCTATCTGGATTGAATGATAATTGAAGAGCAAGAAGGCCGTACTTGTTATCTTCTGGCTTTTTATGTCGGATTTTCTAGAAGTTCGGTTAATAGAGTCATAGCCATTTGGACGCCCAAAAGCTGCAGATTGGTAGCGAAATAGCAATATGCTTCAAGTCATCACTCTCCCTTTCTGCCTTTGACATTCGTCTCGATTAAATGTAAATTAGACCTGGTCTATGGTTCTTGACGGGCTGATTATAGTAGACTCGATGCATCACAGTTGAAAGACTTTCCCTTCTTGAATGTTGTGTGCCAAGAAATGGCTGAATAAGCACCCGCCCTTATCAGATGCGCTGACATCTGTGAGATCTGGGCCTTTTGCTTCCTCCAGCCATCCCAGCAGATAGCTTGAAGCACCAAAACGATGGACAACAAGATGCAGTCTTGCCACGAGGCACTGGAAGATCTGACTTCCATGGGGAATAAGACGGTTTGTTTCCCCCTTTGAGCCAGTGAAACTCGATCTGCGCTGACAATCCTCGTTGACAATAGCTCATTGCCACCGGCCGTTGGTTTCGCCGTCCAGACCAATCGAGAGATGAGTTGAAACGTACTTTACCAGCTACTCAGGAACAGTTCCAGAGAGCCCTCGACCGCTTGCAGCAGGAGATCGTACGTCGATAATCACGAAGCATGATACAATACGTCTTGTCCGCTAACCTCCATCCAACCTAGTTTCTTGCCAAATCCCTCCTCGAAAGCGATTTACATGCTTCCCAGGCAAAGAAAGCCCCTCCTTCTATTCCTGAGCCGTCCCAGCCCTTGCAGACCTCGAACGAAGCAGCCGGGGACCTCACAGGTGGTGATAAAGTGCCTACTAATGAGCTGAAAAGTGAACTTGACGCTCCCCACTTCGACCTTTCCACAAACCAAAACCACCTCGAAGATTTCACCATACCAGAAACACAGCCTCAGTCCTTATTCGACCTCAATGCTGGTACAGGCTCTGCGGATATTTCTTCTGCCCCGGATGCAATTTCCTCTTTACCCCCAATAGACGTAGGCAAGGCAGAAGCGCCATTAGAAACGGGCGATGACGCTTTCACGGGTGACATGGCCCTTGGCTTTACTTCTGGCACAGAGTTACCCGATCCCCAGGCACATGCGCTTCCTGCGTTAGATGGCCAGACCGGTATTGACCAGACAGCCGGATCTCTTGGCTCCCTACTACCTGGACTTGAAAACTATGCAAATGTTGGCGGAGAAGAACCGATGATGGAGCTCATTCCTTCAAGTAGCATGGCTGAATTCACCACCAACCAAAACCCGACGGAGTCCACGGCCGAATCTCGTCCAGATATCCTCATGGAGGAGCTTCCACAGACCGAGTCAAATTTTGACAATTTATTCATAGGAGACGGAAATGATGGGCTGATGCTGGGTAATTCGGAGATGGCTGAGTTGGATTCATGGTTTCCCTAAGTGTTTCAACGCTTCAATTACAGGTAATTTCTCCGAGCATTCCGGGGTTAATTTACAATGTCGGAGGCATCAAGCTTTGTAGCACACCTACAGGGAAAAGACGGGCCGATTTCTTGAACTGGAGAAGAAGTGGAGAGATCCTAGCCTTTGGTGTCCTGTCATGCGCAGCTTATCCCGGCAAAAACGAGCCGGAATGAAACCAAACGACGCATCTCCAGTGTACCCCCGAGCCAGTACCTAGCCAACGGTTCAGAGAGAGAATAACTCCGAGGATGTGGCGGTTATTTCCGAACCTATTTAAAGTTCCGAGAGCTTGGGTGGCAATCTATGTGGCGCGGCCGAGATTCCGACCAGAAGCCAATTGACGACTATTGGCGGGCGAACTGTGGGACTACAACTATTCTCAACGTTGGTTTTACTTCTGTCGAAACCTCCGAGCGATTCGGCCAGTAAAAATATTACTTTCAGCATCGACCATCACATACCTTCCACCTGTTCGATTGTTGGGAAAAGCGTGGGGTGGGAGTGAGATAGAGGTGGGATGGAAAGTTTTACAAAACATATCTATGATGGATGGAGGTTGATGCATGAAAGTACCCGTTTGCACCGCAGACTTTGTAATCCGCCATGAATGAGCAAGAAAACTGTCCGAGTGGGAGAGCATCTTGAGCTCAACAAGGTATCGGCAGAGTTAAGCAAAGCTCAAGAATAGACCCAACCAAAATATAATTCTCACAGCTGTCAGCAACTCAGCATACGATTTTTCGGAGTATTTCACCCTCGTGCATCTAGACAGGCCACCATGCACCAATGACAGATACAGCTTACACACTCTTCAGTGCGATATGCATGTGCTGAGATGAGAAGAGAACACGCGGGCGTTGCAGGGTTAGCTTAGGTAAAGATCATGCGACCGGCAGATCATCACAAGAGAGGGCAGCATTATCGGAAAGAGAATGGCTGAGGTGATTCAGCGATATCATAACAGACTGGCGAAACATACACAAACCCCAGGACGGTCTAGATGCGCTTCTCAAGAAGCGCGAAGAAAGCAAAAAGGGGGAGACACTGTCATCGTGGGAAAAAGAAAGCTAGCAAAAGACCTCCAGGGCAACAGGATGGACTATCCCAAATAGGGAGGTTTAATCTATATCGTGCAGGTAAAAATGCTGGGATGCCGTTCTTAGTTAATATAACAGAAAACCGTCATGCAGGTGTATATATCTAGTTATCACACCCGTGTGCTTTTTTCAAGAACAAAACTGAGGTTCTTTTATATTAATCTCCAGTTTCTTATATCTCCCGGACTCTCTTTTTCTGTATAGAAGAGTTTCTTATAAAAAGAAGTGTTTGTCGGCATTATATCGGGGGTCCGCCGAGTGTTTTTTGCTGTCTATTACGTCAACTGTGATTTTCGGTGCCGTCACCTTTTCCAACTTTAATCTCCATCACCGACGCTTTTTCTCTTCTTTTCTTTTTTGCCCTTCGTTATTCTTTTTCTTTATTCTCTTCTGCTCTTCTTCGCCTGAAGCTTGGAGTTTTTGGTTCATTGGGTCTTGTGTGTCTCTCGTTCTTGTGGTTCTGTCGTTTTCGCTCTCTACCACACTGTCTAGATCTATGACTCTCCGGGTGGCGGACGCAAGGTAGTCGCCTATCCTCTCACAGAGCTGCCATTTTTAAACTTCTTCCATTATCCAGAAAAAAGAGATTTATATACCTATCCATATATCTCTTGTACCTATATATATATATACCCATCGCCATGCTGTTCCTTTCGCAATAGTTCCAGCTTTTGATCGTTTTGCCGTGTCTTCATGGATTCACGCCCCCAGAAACGATACAATACCCATTTTCGAATCCAGGCCTTGACATCTTAGCTCTTTAAATACTCGATCATTCGTTACATATTTTATTCGCCTCCTTTGTTAAATCCTCCCGACTTGGGAGAGACAGCCGCCAAGCTGGCGTGGCACCGGGAAAACGCAAAGCGCCTCCTCCGCTTATCAACCTCTTCACCTCGAAACAGTTTCCGTCCAGAATCGTCTGGAAGCAATCAGTCATCGTCGAGTGAGCCCACCGTGCCTTGTGTGGCAGGGCGAGGGGGAGGAGGTGCTGGTGGCGTTGTTAGAGGTGGGACAATAAAGGGGGGAAACACCACCACCTTCTTCAACCACGATCCTTTCAACAGTAAATTCCCCCGCGAAGAATGTCGATCGCGAGGATCGTCGATCACAACGGGCTCGGAATCTGATACATCAAACACCACCTTCCCGCTCCTCCCGCATGAGCGAATCGTTGCTTCAGCAAGCGGGATAACCGTCTCTATAGGCCTGGCTGAACCGGTGCTGTTCCTCCAGGGGTTTGATCGTCATGATGTACCGGCAGAAACTAAGACTTCAATGCTTCGGGGTTCTCTCCATCTGAAAATCACAAAGCCTACGAAGCTTAAGAGGATATTTCTGACTTTCAGGAGTATTACTCAAACACTATGGCCAGATGGTAAGCATTAAACTCCTCACTTTAAAACCCAACTTGTGGCCTATCTCTAACAAAATTCACTATAGGAGTCCCTGGGAAGAAATCACAAAGTCAATCAACCTCCATCGACCTCACACATGCATGGCCGTTCTTTGACGCGCATTTCGACTCGGCGCAGTACAGCTATGGGGCTGACCATGTCCAACTTTCCGAGCCAGAAGATTCTCTTTACTCTAAATTCCAACCGTCCTCAGTTATTCTACCGGGCAAAATTCATGCGGGTGATATCAAAAAGCTATCGCTCAAAAACTCCACCTCGCGAAGTTGGGCCAAGGGGGAGTCTGGGACGACAGGGCCCACTGTAGCTCAGAGGGGGTACAAAGTCTTCCCTCCGGGTGACTATATGTATGATTTTGAACTGCCAATAGACTCCAGGATGCCCGAGTCTATAAAAACGGAGCATGGCTCTGTACGATATGACCTAGAGGCCTCCGTGGAACGCGCGGGCACATTTCGCCCCAACTTGACTGGAGTCAAGGAACTTCGTCTCATTCGAACGCCAGGAGACGGGTCTTTAGAGCATGTCGAGCCGATTGCCATTTCTCGAACATGGGACGACCAGCTCCATTACGATATCATCATTTCAGGCAAGGCGTTTCCTCTAGGATCCAAGGTCCCCATCGCATTCAAGCTCACTCCATTGGCCAAAGTGGCCTGCCACCGGATCAAAGTCTACCTATCCGAAACTGTAACACTCACCCTGCCAGAGACTGGCGACCACAGAATAGTTGGGCCTAGGCAGGTGCTGCTCTTTGAGAAAAGAGCAGACTCACCTAGTGTCAGCGCTTTCCCAGGGAGCACGCAGCGGGTTCTAGCCGGCGGCGGGCCGGACTTCGACAGCCCACAAGGCCACGAGCATGTTAACCGCCGTGATGCAAATATACTGGGCGATACAAGCAGTGAAGCTGGTTTGGGCCCGACTGAATTAGAGTTCGAGGTACAGCTACCCAGCTGTCAGACGATGAAAGACAGAGAACCAGCAGAGAGGCTTCATTTCGATACTTCGGGTAAACATATTGAAGTATCGCACTGGATCAAGGTGGGTGGTTCACAAATGTATACTTGACCTCCCAATACAACTGATTGCTAACTTGACCTTTCATCAGATCGTCCTTCGTCTCTCAAAATATGACCCGACAACACCCTCGAAACGCCGTCACTACGAAATATCCATCGATTCACCCTTCCACATCATGTCCTGCCTGGCAACCCAATCAAATATCTGCCTCCCATCCTACAATACCCCGTCATCATACTACATCAACGAATACGAATGCGGCTGCCCAGACGCCACACCCGTCTCCCTTAACCAATCACTAAACCCTTCCTTCATCTCAGACAACAGCAGCCTCGCCCCAACGTCACTTACCCATACGCCTCGCAGCAGCCAATCGAATGGCCTCGAACGCCCCATCCACCTGATCCGGATACCATCCTACGGGCCCCCTCCATTCGAAGACGTCCCACCACCGCCTCCCTTCATGACTCCGCCTCCAGACTACACCAGTCTGATAAACGGACGTGGTGGTGGTGTTCGATCATCAGGGGTTTTAGAGGATTACTTCAACCGAACACACTCGGCGGAGAACGAGCTCTACGATGGCGACGATAGTGACCACGAAAACACGCGTGGGACCGGGCGGGTCGACGTTCCATTAACACCTGGGGGCCGAGTTCATCGCAGTATGGACGTGTCCCGAGAATGGATACCGGTGGATACCGTTGGACAAACCAGCACATAACACAAGGCACTGCCAATACTCATCACAATATCCGGACATTCCTATACTCGTTTTATCCGTTTAAAACATCTCAGCAAAGCATATTGCCTTTTCCTCATTTCCTTTCTTTTCTTTTCTTTCTTTTTTCTTGCCCATTGGAGTGAAGGATACATACATACCAGGAATAACGGCAGGCGTTCGAGTTTTTACCAATAATGGCATACAGAACATGTAAATATAAACACATATCTTTCTCCATCTTGTGCATAGCTACTTAGATTTGAGCGCGCTGTACCCCAGCATTTATGTAAATAAGGCATTACAACCAACCAACCATACATATGATACCCATACTTAGGGATACATTTCAACTCAACATATCAAACGATCATCATAAGACAAGGAATAAAATAATACCCTACATGACAGACTTACATATCTCTCCCCAAGGTAAAAAAGAAGCACTCAAGATATCATCGTGGATCGATCTGATCCAGCGCTTCGGGTTGAATAAAGAGGAAACTTTTCACATATTCCTCCTCATAGTTAACTATGTATCTGTCGTCGCTAGCATGTAATAGTAGCGATCTATTATTATATCCATCCTTGCCTTTGCATAACCATAAGCGAGACACCCACAACACAATCACTTAGGCGCACACATCGCCGGCTGTCTTCCCTGCTCGTCTCGGCGTCTTTCGCAGGCCGACGATAAGAGCGGGGAGCAAGGCAAAGCGAGGGGGGAAATAACGCGCTAAACAGCTCCATTCGTGTATTTGTGTGGAGATTTATTTTTCTCTCCATGGTTCTTCGTTCTGGGACAAGAGGGAGAGGGAGAGGGAGAGGAAAAGGGATAAAAAGAAAATAATTAATTATTCCCGTAGCAATTACCTGTTGAGGAAGAGATTGGGGTTTTAATTCCTTGTGCTCTTCTTAACGACTGAACAGGCCTAGAATAGCACCAAACAAGCCCCTAAATACCCAAGCGAACAGTGAATGGTTCGGTGATTGGTCTGCTATTTTTCGGGCAACTTCCCACTAGCCGCCTAACTAAAGTGATGCTGATGCAGGGCTTTCTCTCTATCTACCCCGTTCTCCCTCTTTCTGCTTGCTCCCTTCTCGAGTTCTCTTGATGATCTCTCGTCACACAGCACAAGTCCGTATTCCATGCACCAACTATCATCATCTTTCGAGAGTGGGGGTTAGGTTTCCAGTCAGTCGTGCTTTTTCCAATAATTATTAATAATGCTTATGACGATGTCTGTATGGATGTTTAGATGTTGGATTCATTCTTCATGTATGCCATTTGTTCCCCGATAGGTTAAAAGACCACCATCCAGGGGATCATTCTCATCATGGCCAAACATTTCAAATGTCACAGCTGTCCGTCAATTGGGTGAGCTGGCCCTTTTTTTTCTCGTTTGTTTTTCTTTCGGTCCTGACGACGGGGATTCGACTGTCATTTAACAAGTACATATCCCCTCGGGATCTCCCATCTCTTTTCTTTTTCCAGTTCTCGGAGTCGACATTGCATGTGTTGATGAAGAACAGCCAGTCCAGTCCATACATAGTGAACAGGAAGATAATTAGATATGTACGTTCTGTATGACTAGTGGGCTATTCATGTGGTTCGAAACCTGGGCAGTGGAAACACTAAGAGAGCCAATCCAACATCCATGGAAAATGGAGAAATAATTCTATATAAACTTGTACGATCAGCCTGAACTTCTTGTTTTTATAAGCTAAAGTCAGCAGACCTTTTTCCTCTTTCTTCTTCTTCTTTTCTTTCTTCTCAGTCTCTCATCTTCGTGGTCTGTGGAGAGAACTCCGACCTTAAGGCTGAAAGGCGCAAGTTATCACCTATTCTGTCCTACATCTCCTGTATACGTATATCTACATGCATGCATCGTCTTGAATAAATAAGATCTTGCTTCCCTCCTTGAAAACCTGCATACATACATATACTTGACTTGTTCTTCTTCTCTCTTCGCCTCTACCCCGTCTTATATCCAACAGACTATTATCATCGTGACTCTCTCGCCACCACTCTCCTCTCTACCAAAATACCGTGTCTGTGTTCCATCTGTATGCATATGCGAGTGCTTTTATAGATAATCCCTGGATATTCTAAAAGCAGGATTCCATATCCTGATCTTGGTCGTGGTCTTGGTCGTGGTTCCATATACCATTAATATATAATAATACCCAAAATATGCCTATCGAGATCTCTCGGTTAACTGAGCAGGATATACCTGGCGTGGTCGAGTGCGTGCAAAAGGGCTTTGCCGACGACCCCTATTTTCAATGGATCTTTGATCCTCAAAAGGTGTGCCTTTTTCTATCTCTCTCTCATTCTTCTAACCGTTGAGGAGATCACTTTTTTTTGGCTGACCGTGTTTGGATATATACTTCGCCGGTCGAGACGGAGGTGCAAACCACCTCTGCTCGTCCTGCGAAACAAGAGAGGCTAAACCCCTTTCTTTTCATCCTCATCCCAATCTCAAAATCAGTTCTGCAAGAAAAGAAATTGCACATCTCTCCGAAACCGATGTCTATGGGGGATAAATAATGGTCTCTTCTACGTTGCTCGAGAGGTTCCTTCTAGAGATCCCAACACCACATCTACCACTACCACCACTACGACTGCAGCTGAGCCCAAGTCCAAATCCACCGTGAATGTCACTTCCAACCCCCGCTCGAGCACTTCTTCCTCGGAATCTTTTCAATCGCAACCAGCCAGTTCCCGCGTCGTAGGTGTCTCCATGTGGCTACCTCCTCACCCCGCATCTAAGCCCACATCATGGTATTCATACACGCAATCCTGGCTGCTCAGCTTCCGTCAACTCCTCACTAATATCCGCTACCTGGGCCGGGGAGGCCTGGACGTCAACCGGTACTATATCTGGAAAGCCAAACAGCGCCAAGCTCAAGCGGAAACCTGGACGGATAGTCGTGGGTATTACTTCTGCAACGTCGTGGCCGTCTTACCGGGGATGCACGGGAAGGGAATAGGGAAGAAGCTTGTGGAGGTCGTGACGGATCAGGCCGATAGGGAAGGGATGAGCTGTTATCTAGAGAGCTCAAAGGAGGTCCCGAATATTCGGATCTATGAGAAGTTGGGATTTGTGTTGGCTGGGAATTTGGACTGTGAGGACAATGGCTCCGTTTGCAAGGTATTTCGCCCTTCATCTTCATATCTCCCCCCTCTGTGCTGTGTGTGCGTGCGTATTGACCGTTTGTTCTTAGCTGTACTGTATGACGCGTGATCCTAAGCCGCCAAAATCATGATACGAAGCGTAAAGGCTATTTATTCACCCCAGATACGACGCTACAAACGACGAAATTTTTGTGGGTTGTTACGATCTCGAGAATATCCCGGAAAATCGAGCGTATCTCGGAATCAGACCTGGTTTCACCCTTCTTTTTATTCTGCATTGTTATTGATTTCGTTTGGCTATTTTCCTCTCTTGTTTTCCCCTTCCTGCACCTGCATTGTTTAACGACACAAATTGCTGCATTATCGAACGGAGGCAGGTGATTTTCCTAGCATTTTTCTCACTTATTATTCGGTTTGCATTTCGGGCAGCAAACTAAACCGTCCAATATGTATATGGATCTCCACTTTTTCCTTTCGAGTTAACAGTTTCTATCATAGTATAAATTGTATTATGAAAATCCCATCCTAGTCCAACCCAATATTCAAACCACAACTGCCGCTCTCAAGATCCCAAATCTAATTCAAACTCGTTGACAGCCCATCCCCTGGACAATCCCCTGGAAAGGGGTGGGACTCGAAAATAATAAGAGTGCATCTCCTTGGAGACACCTATTATGTACAATTACTACTTATCCACATTTCAAGTCTGCCTTGGTCCAGTCGTCGATCAACAACGGTAGCAATAACGGCAACAACAGCAACAAGCTCAGCGGCATATTCCTTCCGGCATATATCCATCGAGTTTCTCCAGTAGTTTCGAGGGAAGCTGACACCAAAATGGACATGGCAAGGATGAGAAGGCTATGTATGGATGTGTGGATGTATGGATGCAAAGTCATGCCATGCCCGTGTTCCACCCTGCAGGAATGTGTTGGTTCCTCTCGAGATGGGTAAAAGGACAGCCAGCATGCTGCACGACATCATACACGCACATAACATACATGGGAGATGCGCGCATAAAAGAGTCCACTGGCATACATACAGGCAAGTAGAGTATGTACGTACATTTATAGCTGAAAGCCTTGCATGCAGTGGGGAGAAGTGAAAGGGGAATTCAAGTCTGGTTAGATATGGATGAATGGGTATCTTGAACGGATGAGGAAAATAGTAATTATTTCATACGTCGAGCAAGGCTGTAGAAGAAACGATGTGATGAGTCCAATTAACCAGACAGACACTTCGTTAAGCGTTCGTTCGTTGGGTGTCGATGCATATGGTCCGTCTGTACCTTTACCAGCTTCATTCTTTTTCTTTTTCTTTTCTTTTTCCTTCTTTCTGGAAAACGTCCGCGATTCTTTTCTGGCTTGAAGGTGGGAAATATTCCGTCACTCGAGCATGTCGCTGAGATGTACGCTTAAACTGCTGGGCCGGACTAGCTGATCAGCAGAGAAAGTCAAGTTAGTTTGCGCGCCGTCGATGCCTTTTATACAAATCTCGTCGTCTGTACGAGCAGAAAGTCGAAAACAAGCACGGAGAATTATCTCGAACACGGGAATAGCGTTGAATCAACTGGCTGAATGAACAATATATATGCCTGTCGGTTAATTCATTAATTCTGGCATACTTTTTAATATATCCGAGACTTTTATTGCTTGGGCGATCTTCAACAATCCTTACGCCTTTCTCTCCTACGATGAAACCGATGCAACGCATGGCTGAGACACACGACGGGTCTTTCTCAATAATGGCAGAGCTGTTGATCTGCTAGAGCGATCTTGCTTTTGGAGATGAGATAGTCGGTCTCCATATGTGGATTCTCGAATGAATCTATCTCGCTGATCTTCATCCACAGTCGATCGCTTTCATGCGTGCTTCTGCTCCCAGCAAAGAACAACGGACGATATATTCTTTGCATACGAAGAGGCTTGCTTCTCTCTTCACTAGCCACTTGCATGAATATATTAAAGACTTGCTCTCTATGACGATCGCTTAAAGAAAACGAGCACCAAGACTGCTCTGGCTGTTCGCTTCTCTTTCCCGCCAGCCTTGCCTTGGACTTTCTCTCAACAGGCTATTTTTATCTCTTTTTACCTCCTCTTTTTAATCTATACCTTCTCTCGGCGTCTATCTAGCGTGTCGACGATCGCTTGTCTGCACGGCTGTCTTTCTGTTAATCTATCATCGATAATATCTGCTAGCATTAAAACTCCGATCCCTCCCCCCTTTTTGTCTCGTCCACCTGCTTCTATCCTTTTTTTTAACAAAAAAAAATTAATCCAATCCATTTTATTTTCTTTCTTTTCTCTTCAATTGCTCTTGTTTCCTCGTGGTGCTTATAGATTTCTGTTGTGTTTTTCTATCCCGTCCTTCCATCCACCATCCCCCAGCTATACAACCCAGACAAGGTTACACACGAACAGGCAAGCATCCCCGTTGCAAACCGAAAACAAAAGAGAACCCTTCAATGCATCTAAGCCACCTCCCAAAACCACGTTTTTACATACATTCTTCAGTGTTTCCCTCTGCTAACCCGCCATCCCCCAGGTTTCCTGACCTTCCCTCCCTAACCATTCACCAACCAACCACCCTTCACCCCCCAGACCAGCTGGACCTGGCTAGATATCTACTTGAATGCCTTCCGGAAATAAGGAAAAAAAAAAGAAATTAAATCAGTTCATGCATCTACTTTTGGCAAATTAGCGTTTCAGAGGGTTTTACTGGATATAACTCTTCTATTCATTCGTTCGATTATCTCTGCTGGCAGAGTCTTCTTTCGTTCTAATCTGCTTTTGCAAAAGAAGAAAAAAAGTTCTGTGCAGATAACTCTTAATATTTTGATGATACCATGATGAGCTCAGGATGGCCGAGGTTGACACATGCTCGACGGATGTTGGATTTTGAAAGTCACAAGGCAGACGATGGTATAGTCCTGGATGATGCAACCGCGCCTAGCTTAACGTCAGTCGAGAGTGCCTCTAGCCCTTTGGCTGCTGCTGCGGAAGCTGCTGCTACAGCTTCAGGTTCCACCCAAAGCGAGCAATCTTCCTCTGGCGGGAATTCCCAGCTTTCGATCATAATTGCAGTTTCTATCTGTAAGTTGATTCGCGGTAAATACCTCCTTTATCCCGCAAACCTGACTAACAATGACGAACACAGTATCTGGCGCGCTGGGAATCTTCTTGATTAGCTGTTTGATAATATGGTGTAAGAGAAGAAAAAGAAGACAGCGCGGAGATATCCCCCATGAAGAAAGCCGTGGCTGTCTAGGTCGGCGTCGACGCCGTTTAAAGAAATTCGAAATTCGCCAAAACTCCATCCCGCCAGTTGACAAGCAGGAAGATTACGGATTAGACTGGGATCCAGAGGCGACTTTTGCAAAACCTTTCAAGACCAGGACAGCCCGGGCATCTGCAGACACTGAGTCTTCGTCTCTATTCCGCCGAATCATGAACGGCAATAATAGTCCCACAGCAGAGAACAGGCCAAATCGAATTCCCAAGCTCCGTTTCAGAAATCCGCTACCATCCTGGTATTCAAGCCCAAAGAGGGAATATGGCGGAGGGCTATACTCTACGGGCGAAAACAACAGCAGCAGAAGCGTGCTCTTGGACCAGAACACCCCCTTGCCAGAAGAACCGCCCAAGGCAAAGTGTAACAAGAAACCTCTCCGGGTCGTGACAAGATTCAGCCGTACTTCGTCGATTTTCCATCTCGATCGCCATTCCACGGTATCTCCGCGTCAACCTCGTACGCCAAAAACGCCGCGAACACCACGCACCCCCCGCGAAGGCTTTTTATATTCCCCTTCAACGTATAAAGCCCCCACCCCCAAAACCACCAATACCCACCATAATAAACACAGTAACGATGAAAACGATACATACTACACCCTTAATAGCAATGCCATCCCCCCAAAACGCACCAGCACTAATAATACCAGAGACCAAAACAGCCGCCAACACGCTAGAGCCATATCGAAATTCTCCTGGTCTACTCCAACAACCCACGTCTCCCCCACCGACTCAACCTCAGGCTTCACCTTCCTAGGCCACCCGCCATCATCCGGCACAATGGCAGGAATCCGCTTCGATGAAAATGAAACTGGAACTATCCGAACTACTCGCACAGAAGACAGCCTGCCGCGGTTCCGAACTACGTCCAGCTGGGTTCTGCATCAGCAGCAAAAAGCAATGATTCGAAATAATGGATTACACATTGTTCCTGATAGTGATGATATTGCTGGTACTAATTCTGCTTCAGCAACTACAACGACCACTACCACTACTGGACCGGCGGTAGATGTCGTGAATCCAGCTGATGGGTCAGGACGAGATTCATCGGGTTCAAAGATGTCTCTTCCCTTACAGACGTTTGTCTAGCTTCCCAAACCTGAATCTGATAGATATCTATACACTCGCGAGCAGGCCTCAGTGTGTGCGTGGATGCGGAGCATGCTATTGAAAATAGGCGTTTGTAATAGACGGATGGAGGATTTATGGAAATGAGTGAGCTGCATCTACCATGATGATAGATATAATCGACCCCTAGGTATAAATAGCAATTAATACCATACCACATCTAAAAAATGAGGATGAACCATCCCATCCACGGTTGTAATCAAGTCATCTTTCCTGCTTTCTTTATTTGACTTTTTTTTATTAATTAATCTATCTACATACATAATAGAGTACATCGATTAATACATACAGTACAGTAAAGTACATTTGCTTGTTGTCTCGATTATTGATTAATGATTATATTAAAACAGTTCAAGGTACCCTTTCTTTCCATGGTATGTACCCCCCTTCCCCTTTCCCTCCGTTATATAGACCAAGAAAAAGTAGACAAAAAAAAAAGTAGATAGACAAAGAGAAAGGCAAAGGGGGGTGGAAGGCAGATAAATAATAACACAAAGAGGAGTATATAGTGAATACAAATAAATCTGGACAGAACAAATAAATCAATAAATAAATAGTTGGGTATCATTAATTCGGGGAGTTTGAATTGCAAGAACGCAAAAAGATTGGAAGATGATGGTGTTTTTTCTCTAAAGGTCCAATGAATTAAAAAGTCGTTATGGGGGAGGAGGTGGCTTGTGGTTGGTGGTTGGTGGTGTTGAGCGTGGTTCTGGAGTGTTTCCCGGTGTGGTGAGGAGAGGAGGAGGAGGAGCTGGTTACCCTCGCCTGTATATATAATCTAGAAGGTAGGTGAAAAGGATGTCGTGTTTCTTCGGGAGGACGGGTTGTTGTCATGGCGAAGGGAGCGAGCACGGTTTGTGCATGAACTTTATATAAGGAAGAAATCGCGGCCTCTTCGCCTTTCCCTCATATCAGCCTGAGGTTGGGATGGGACCTGCAATTTGAGCCAGTTCTTGCCACTCCCAGCTGCGTTCGCGGCCTCGACGTTATCTTTCATCACGAACATGCGTCTTTGTCCGCAGAATCCTCCTCCGCTGGCTTCCCGATTGATCATTTGGAACGAGCCTCCGTCTTCAAGGGTGCTGTCAGGCACCCAGACCTCCTCCTGGACCATCTGGCCTGGCTCGTGGAGCCGTCGCGGGTTGTGTTCGGGATAGTTCAACTTGCTCACGAAGTACTGCACATTGGAGAAACCACGTTCAAAGCGCCGGAAGAAACCGATAGTGGACCATGAGCGTTGCGAATAGGCGACGCGGACGTATGGGTTGAGAAATACACCCGTGCCGTCCAGCGGGCTGGGTTTGCCTAGTTTTCGCTCTATATCGGCGAAGATGAGGCAGCATTCGGCGGCTTCCCAGAATATCTCGGGGTCGTGACGAAAGCGGGACACCAAGCCTACTGACGCGTCGGGCGTAGGAGGTGGGGCGACCTCACTGTTCTCGCCACCAGTATTGCGCTCGCGATCGCGGTCGTGATAGTGGCTGTGTTGAATGCTAGGGACGGTTGGCGGGGGTTTGGGCTGGAAGACTCGGGCGTCGAATGCAGCCATGCCACCCCAGCAGCTTCGTACACGCACGGCATCTTTCCCGCGCAAGACGTCGCTTCTACTCTGCGATTGTCCGGTTGGCGCAAACCATGGGAATAGCATGAAGCCCATACCATGGCCTTCATTGTCTCTGACAACGAAGGTATCGTAAAACAGAAGGTTAGCAATAAAATCCACGGCGCAAGCTGTTCGATACCTGGCTCTTCCTGAAACATCGACATTTGTCGAGAAGAGCAGTTGGGCCGCATCAACGGGTTTGAAATAGACATCATTGAGAAAGAAAACTCGGTCAAAATCCATTGAAAGGGCTGATTTGAAGTTTGGTGGTTTTTCTAGGGTGGTATCATGGACATAAGATGGATCCAATGGCCTTAGAGCTCGGTTTCGAACTTCTGCAAGGTAGGCCAGTCGTTTAGTCCGCTGCTGCTCGTGCGGGAGAGTGATGGTTGGCAAGTCTGAGAAGGATATATGGTCGCCAGTGACAATGGACGAGTTGCCTATATGAAACTTGGTTAGCGGAGATTTCCCTATGCATTAGAGCTGGTTTCACGAACATGGTAGCTTTTCTCGAAGCTGATCGAGGGCGTCCTTGGTCCCCAACCCGCTGTCATTTTCGTATATGCTGACAAAGACATTGTCCTCTCCGAGAATATCGACCAGCTCCAAAAGCGAGTCCCCCCAGGTATTCCGCACCATGTCTTCGTTGACTATGTTGGCGGCGATGAAGATTTTTTCATTGTACAGATTCCCTCGACCAGAACGGTCTGACGAGGAGATGATCTGGTTCAATCTCTCATAATGCTGTGGAGGAGTTTGATATGACGGCAGAAAAACGGCTTCAAGGACGGAAGCCAAGAGAAAGCTGACAGTCAAGGCAATGATAGTCTTTAATATCAAGCATGGGTAATATGATATAGGCCTATGTCTTTTTTCTCCTGCCGAGACAGCTCTCAACGGCAAGACGCAGCTTTTGCACTTTCTCTTGGCTCCCTTTAGATAGAGTCTGAGAATGTGGCGAAAAGAGCGATATGCGGGAGGAGGACGGTGAATGCCATGCGAAGCATTCCAGCCATGCTCATGGCTACTACTATCAGCTGGCGGATGTGGAGGAGTGGAGATGGGAAGCAGTTCTGAAGTCATCCTTCTCCCTCTACCTCGCCAGTTATCCTTGGAGTCAGGATGTGAGGAATCATGTATGGAGAAATCCCGATCACCAGACATGGTATGAGTCTGCACAGCAGACGTGAAGGTTTTGCGAAAGTCCATCGAAGGGGGAAGAGATGAGGGTTGATATATAGATATTCGATGTACAGGAAAGATGGAGATTGGGGGGGGTTAGAGGTGGATATACATAGAAAAGGCAGGGATGGTTTGAGATGTGCAGTATTCTCTCTCTCTCTGACAACAAGCGGGTGACCTTTTTTTTTTCTTCTTCTTAGCACGCGTTACAGGAGGAGGCTTTGCTTAAGCCTGTTGCGCGTACAGCCGCTAATCGTCGAGATCTTTCTTTCTGGTGCATCAACAAGTCGCACAGGGGGCGAAATTCGAGCTGGGTGTTGAGATGTTGACTCCGATTCGGCCTGTACCCTGGGCTTCTTCTTTGACAAT
Organism: Arthroderma sp. MBC 290; assembly: GCA_030411455.1. NCBI lineage: Eukaryota > Fungi > Ascomycota > Eurotiomycetes > Onygenales > Arthrodermataceae > Arthroderma > Arthroderma sp. MBC 290. The sequence continues at coordinate 193,542 of JAPERC010000151.1, forward strand.
GCCAACTGCCGGGTCAAAGAAAGAAAAGGTCAAGTCAAACAAGACATGTCAAGGTTCTTTCTGCATGGTTGAACCAACAAAAAGAAATCCAAGAAGAAGAAATCGTGTTGATGAAGATTAAAACAGCTTCAAACAACAGAAAAAAAAAATGTCACACGTTTGACCGCGCGCCGCCCCTTTTTTCCAACCAGCCAATCACAAGTCGTCTTTTTCCTTCTCCGATCGACAGGCCTTTTTTCCGGTACAATACGATACACGGCCCATGGGCGTATGATATACCTCGTGATACCCATACGTATGCGGGTTTTTCTATGTGGGTATTGTAACTATACTTGATGATACGTGCTACGTGGTAACATTGTGACACGGTATTAACGCAGAGATGAGATATCTATCTC